>PITB01004167.1:0-87940 GCA_004024585.1 Paradoxurus hermaphroditus
CTCTTGGACTTGATGGTGTGGGAGAGCTCCTAGCCAGACGCTCCCACTGTTCCACTGTGTCTCTGTGGTCTCCACGGCTGCCTGGTCCCCAAAGCTATTCACTCTTCTCTCTGCAGAGGCAGTTAGACTACACTTCCCAGTCTCTCTTACAGTCACACGTGGCTACGTCAAAAGGACAACAGTCGGACCAAAGAAGGGTCAGGGTGGAATAGGAAACAGTGACTGGTTGCACTACACAACTGTTAGCATCCACCTGCTTTCGCAGGGCACTATCAAACTCCCACACCTTCGCCAAAGTACATCCAGATACGCTGTCTCGTGTTCCAACCAACAGCTCTGGAAAACAGGAAAGGGGAGAAGCTGTACCCTATTTACAGACAGGAAAGCAGAGGCAGTAAAATCACCCACCGACCCAGAATTATAAAATAACAGAGGCAAGGCTGCAGGCAGAACTCCGCTATCCTGACAACGGATTTTTTTTCACGCTCACCCTGTTATATTCAGTTCATCCCCAAAATTGCCCATTATTGCCCAGCTTTATTAAATTCATTCTTAAATCTTAATAATGTGGGCCACTGCGTTTTATTTTATAATTTATGTAATTACATAAAATGATACAAATGAAAAGAAGGCTTCACTCCCCAAAATATGTACCTAAGAGCTTTGAGGGAACGTAACTCTAATCCTTTTAGGCAGAGCGTATGTTCACACATAATCCTTTATAAAACAGCTACAGACGATAAGAGGTTAGGGTTCACTCTAAGTGCACCTGTGACTCAGGCCCCAGCCCACAGTGTCCTTTTATCTGCCAGAGCCACCCGCTCCCTCCCTGACAAACCGTGAGATAAACACTTGACTGAATTCTCCCTCCGGCTCAGTCCCCTGTCACGCTCAATCCAACGAGCGCCTCATGAGGCCGCGTGCTGGGGAGGACGTGGAGAGATCAGAGCCTCCTGTACTGCTCCTGGTGTGAATGTGGAGCGGTGCGCTGCTGGCAACTCCTCAAACAGTCAGACACGCAGTTACCATGCGACCCGACAACCCCGCTCCTGGGCGCACACCCGAGAGCGACGAACACACATCCGCACAAGAGCTGAACACGAATGCTCATGGCTGTGGTATTCGTAGCAGCCGACCAAACAGCCATCAACGACTGAATGGATGAACAAGATGCAGTCTGGCCACAGAATGGAATGGTGTTCAGGAAAAACCAGGACTGAAGTGCTGACCAGCGACAACACGCATGAACCTCGGAAACACGACGCTGAGCGAAAGGCCAGACACAAGGAACACAGATTATTATGGTTCTGTTTATACGAAATATCCGGAACAGTCAAATCCAGAGAGATTGAAAGTAGATGAGTGGTTGCCAGGGGCCTAGAAGAATGGGGAGGTGGGGGGGTGATGGCTAAGAGGTATGCAGTTTCTATCTTAGGGATGATAAGATTGTTCTAGAAGTAGACTATGGTGATGGTTGCATAGCTCTTTAAATAATGAATGCCAAATGCCTATAATAATATATGGCATGTGATTAGCACTATAAAGATAATTAAAATACTAACATCACAATATTAAAATATTATTTCAATAATTATTACTTATATAATAATAATAATTATTATATTAGTACTACGAATAATAATCCCATGGTCTCCAAGTATGGTCTCCCTTAGTGTGGCTCAATGGAGCAGGGGCCACGGTCCAAATATGACCAAGGGTTAGCAGGGTTTATTCTCCTGGCTCAGGTACACAGTTAGATTTCAAGAAAAACTATGTCGTTTAGAGAATAGGACTTGCCTCAGATCACTATTTGTGACTCCTGAATAATAACCCACATCGTAAGTTCTACTACTCCAAAAATGAAATCAGTATAACACAGAGCTGCCCACACCCCAAATGCCAACCTAGCCGGTCCCTTAGAAGCCTCATGTTAGCACCTCTTTCCAAACTGGTTAATCTGCCACCACAGTAGAACATTCTTCAGTCTCCTAAGATAACATGGTAATTGATGCTTGCATTCTTAAAGCGGATTGGGATTTTTTAATACGAAAAAAACAAAAAACCAGAGTGTTAGGGGCAAGAGAGGGCAGTAGGAAGGGACAGAGAGACACAGAGACAGAGACAAACAAAGAGAGAAGAAAGACAGGGAGACAGGGAGAGACAGAGAGATCAGACCTACAAAGAACTCACAAGGGGCCCAATTTCTTTCACACATCCCCGAATCCCCCTTGCACAGGGGGCTCACACCACCTTCAAAGTGAGCTTTACCCAAGCCGTGCAGAAGAGATCAGCCTTAAGACAACTGCATGTAAACTTTTCAGAAGAAAAGAAAAACAGGCACAAAAGAACATAAGCCTTTTTGCCTTTTCCAAGGCATCAAAAAATGACTCAAGAACGGCGCATCAAAATCAAAGATGACAGCAGCTTCAAAGCTTCCCCAGAAGATCAAAGGCAGAGGAAGGGAAAGAAGACAGAATCTGAGACGGTGGGGAGAAGGTCCTCGCAGCCAGTGTAAAGCCGTAATAACCATTATCTCCAGTAAGTTAACTTCACCCCTGACAGTCAGCTGCAGGGCTCTCCCAGGGAGCTTTGCAGAAAGCTCGGTTACGAAAACAAAACTGAGGCATTTTAGCAAAAGCACTAAAATCAAATTCTACTGGCAGATCTTCCAAGACATCACCTTGCCCTCTCTCCCCTAAAAAGACGGTCTTACTGGACCTCGCATATTTTATTTATTCATTTATTTGGGGAGAAGTGTGCAGAAAGAGAAGGAGAAAGAATCCCAAGCAGGCTGCGCACTGTCAGCACAGAGCCCGATGCGGGGCTCGAACCCACGAACCACGAGATCATGACCTAAACTGAAGCCAAGAGTTGGCTGCTTACCTAGCTGAGCCACCCGGGCTCTCGTATTTTAAACTGAATTCTAGTAAAGTGCCCCAGAGTCCGCGGGACTGTGAGATCACACGGGAATTGTTTTGAACTCAACACATTTAAAAGGGTGGCATTCCTACAACCTTCCCCAAGTGCTGGAAAGAAGCACGAATGCGAGCGAAATGTTTGGTAAATTCCTAGAGTTTGGTGACTGATCTCTGTATAACGGGTCAGAAACCACCTCTCCCTCACTCTGTTGCATTATCAAATACTTCTCTCTAAACTTAACTCTTGCCTTCCCGAATACTGTGCCGCATAACACTCGAGTGTGGCGGTGAGTGGATTCCACGTAATTAGTTGGACGTGACTGAGCAATAAGGACTCGTCATGGATAAAAGCCATTGGGCCTCTCACTTAGGAACATCCCAAGAATGATGATGAACTGTTCCCACTAACTGTGCAAAGCATTCTTCGTAGGACTATCTCGGCCTTTGCTTTGGAAGCCCCATTTCCAAATGATGACTGCAGCACCGTCTGAGGGAGTATTTCCTCTAAGGCAGTCTCCTTCCCAGAATATTCTCCAGGTTCCTCGTTTCGGAGGGGTTATGAGAGCACAGATCGAGAGCAGTCGAGAATACAGCATAGTCCCTGGCACGGCACAGGTGTCCAGTAAGAAGCTGTTTGAAAATGATTTTTAGAAAACTTGCTGAGGCCGTTCTTTCAGAGAGAAAACGCAAGCCATGCATACTTGTAACCTCACCGTCTCCTCGCCTCCATCTTTCCTGTACGTAAACTAGATGTTTCCCGCTGCCTTCGGGACAACCGCGTGTTCCTGAAAATAGCTTTAGATACCTGTATGGCAATTTCCCCCCAAGCAGTAAACTTCATTATTAAAATGCAGGCCCAGAGTACGCTAGCCTAGAACAATACACACACACACACACACATACACACACACAAACTCAGTGTAACAAATACATAAATCCAAAGCAACCTTACAAAGTGTTTGCACTTGTAGTAACACACTGAATGTTGCCAGATCATACCAAGCCTTCCACCTTATCCATACCTGAACACCACCTACATGTATCTTTCGCCTCATTCAAAAAGGTTATAAGGACAATTTGCAACTGTAAATGATCAAATAAGGGTGCAAATATTTCACTGAGTACTTCTTCATTTATTTTGTATTGTTACGCTCAGGCTATTTCTATAAAGTACATCCAAGTCCGCTGAATCTCGAGCATTAACTTTTCAGCTATGTTTTCCCTAAATGTTTCATTCTTATGTTTGTTCCTCTGAAACAGGTTAAAGGGTTTAAAAAAAAACTGATTTTTAATGCAACCAGCTTCGCAAAAAACAGATGGTGTATGACCTGGCTAATTAGATAACAGAGGGAAAATCTCATTCCCTAAATAAAACTGTCTTTGGAGTAAACCTTCCACATATCACTTAAACCAGCCATAAAAATGAGTCTTCGGGGAAGGCTTTTTGCTACCGCTGTCATCAATCATGTCATTTCTCTTCTTTCTCTCACCCCCACCCCGCCCTCACGTCATTTCTTCCCGTGTTTATCCACCTTGAGAAATATGAGCCAAGGCAGAAGACTAAGAGAAGATAGGCAATTACTCTTACGCAAGCATAGGAACACCTGAATGCTGAAAACGTTCCCAAATGAGTATTTTTCACTGCCAAGCAAGTCCATGGGATGAATTTGTGTTAAATGTGTAGTCTTGCAGAGCTAAGAGAACGGACTCTGAACGACCATGCCAAGAGACCAAATTCGAGAATCCTTCTGTACTTTGATCCGTGCTCCCCTAAATCCCAATCCTCCACGAAGCACACGTGGAGGAGGGTCGGCGGGGCCGTTTACCACATCCGCTCTGAAATAATAGAGGCGGGTCCCCTAACCCACTCTTCAGTTCATTTCATCTCTGCATGAAAAGCATCCCAAAGGGACCTCCCCACTGCTGTGGGCTCCGGCTAGGGCAACTTACTTTCCGAGATTTCCCTAGGGACGATTACACCAAACACCACCTCCAAAAACACACACCCACACGTCCACACAGCACATTTCATTTTCTGAAACAGGGTGTGAGCCAACGATGAGAGGAAGGATCGTGATCACTTCCAGGAGCAGCTTTGTAAGACCACAGTGCTTAGCTTCTTCCTGTCCCGCCTGTCTGGGCTGGCTAGAAATAAAAAGGGTGTCGACTTCTGACCCCCAAGTCCCTTAAACCCTCTACCTTTCATCACACAAAGAGAAACACTGAAAAATACAGCTCAGGTGAGGATTTAATTAAATTCCCAGCACAGGGCCCTGGGTTGTTTTGTTTGTTTGTTTTTCCCCATTTTAATCTGGAGAAAAGGAATAAATCGTTTCTTCTATTGCTTAGCATAGATGAATCCTCCTGACTCCAGATTCCATTCTCTCTTCAGACTGAGAGCGCAAGGCAGGCATAAACCCTGAGGTCTTCGTCCATTCAGCTCTGGCTTCCAGGACAGTGCTGAGCACAGAGTTTGTGCTCTGTGACTGTTTCTTTCTGTAAGTGTGGTGTTTGTTAGTCAGCGGAAGGCCCCCCACATGCCCCTTCTCCCACACTCATGTACCCAAACACTGAGGTCACTGCCTGCTCTAGATATCCTTACCTCACCTGTGTTCCGGGCTTGACTTTACTAGATTGTAATGATGGATGGCAAAGCCTGCCTGGGGGTAAGGTTGGAACTCATTCTGTTAAGGCTCTGTGACTGACCTTGTTTGTTAAATTCATGCATGGTCACCTACTCATTAATGTCCCAACCACATCTGGGGAAGAAGCAGCCGCAGCAGTGTCGTAATTACTGAATATCCCCAAATCTGCACATAAAATGGATAGAACAACCGAAGAGCAAAACCACGACTGCGCATAACGTATTCACTGCAAAGTCCAGTGACACCGTACATCCATGAACCACAAACTACAAGGCTTGAGAATTAGTGTCTCTGTGGGAGGAAGACGAGGAGAACATGAGGGATTCTGGCAGACCTAGAAACAGAAGAACCCCAAAAGAGCCAGGAGATTTTCCCTAGCAAGCACGGTGGGCCAGTTTGAGAAAGGCAGCTGGAATTGAGAAGCGTTTTGTTCGACTCGGTAACAAACGAGTGCAAGATCTCCATGCAAGTGTGAAGGGGCTGGGGCAGCCCGGCCCACACGCACTCTTGCAGCTGACCCGCCAGGGATCCCCCCCCTCCAGGCCAGGGCTCCCACACGGGGAGTGGAATCCAAAGCCAGTAGGACAGGGATAAGACACACAGAAAAGAGTAGCCAGCGAACTCATAATATTCTTTAATTGACATAAAAACAACAGGACAGGGAGATCTATGAAGTTACAAAGCTATTCTGAATACGGCTACTTCTAAAAGTCAAGGAAAACTAATTAAATAATAAAAAAGGATCATAAGTAAATTTGATTTAAATTTGTTATAAGAAAGGAGAATATGGAGAATAACATTCTCAGAGATGAGCAAAGCATGACAGAAAATACGTCCTTATAAACACTTGAAAACTTCAATTTGCTATCTCACAAAGATCTAGAGACACTAATAAAAATGGCACAAAACATAAAAGTACATCATAAATCAGAATGAAAGCTCTCAGAAAGCAGATGACAGAACTCAAGACTACCAATAAGAAAAAAATTTTCAGAAGTAAAGAAAAAAACAGAAAAAACACAAGAGAATAAACAAATAATGACTTGTAAGAAATAAAAGTTAAAATCAAAATTTTCAAACTCAAAAAATTTGAAGAGATAAAAGGATTTGACCAAGTGTGACAAATATTTAAATAGCAAAGAAGGTCCAATAATGTTGACAATAAAACTCCCTGAAGAAGAAAACCAAAACAAGGCAACAAATACATAAAATCATAATTCAAGGAAACTTTTCACAATACAGATTTGAAATGGTATATCGAAACAGCAAGTAATATCCCTGAAAACACTGACTCTGAACAACCAGCTGAAGATACTGTCCTGTAAAATTGCTGTGTTTTGAAGAAGAAGAAAAGAATCCTATAGGTTTACAGGAAAAAAAATAGAAAGTGGCATATAGTGGAAATAAAATCGACTTTGATGGCAAGGCTTTATTCCAATAAAACTAGAGGAACAGAATTAAGGTAGTCGAGGAAGATCACCAAACCGGACATCAACATACGGCTGCTGCTAAACATTCAATACAGAATTTCTTTCTTTTTTTTTTTTTTAATGTTTATTTAGTTTTGAGAGACAGAGGGCAGGGGAGGGGCAGAGAGAGAAGGAGACACAGAATCCAAAACAGGTTCCGGGCTCTGTGCTGAGAGCCTGACGTGAGGCTCAAACCCACAAACCCACAAACCATGAGATCATGACCTGAGCCAAAGTCAGAGGCTTAACTGACTGAGCCACCCAGGCGTCCCTCAATACAGAATTTCTTGTCTACGAAAACCCATTGAGAGTCGAAAGCAAACTTTACAAGATGACTTCAAAGATCTCCTATCACAGCCAATATCAAGAAAGCTATTGATGACCGGAAGGGAGGTCAAGGTGAGGCAGGAGTCAACAGAAAGAGGCTCTCACTGGCCATAAATCAGACAACATGAACTACTTACTGATGAAAATGGCAAAGGATGGAAACCTATCTGTTTAAAACCAGGAGTCCACAGTTCAATTTTTAAAAATTAATTGATCCCTTTCTGATGATTTTTTTTCTTTTTTTTTTTTTTAATGTTTATTTTTGAGAGACATAGAGACAGAGTATGAGCAGGGGAAAGGCAGAGAGAGAGGGAGACACAGAATCTGTTGATTTTAAGAAAACAATCCATGACCTTGAAAACTGATAAAGCTGAAGAATCAAGCATTTATCCTGCCCTTCCTATATGAGCTATACTGCTGTGCAACCAGAGGCGACATGAGCGCAAGGCACTCTTGATGATGTTACTACGGGCCATAAATGAAAACAAAATGACGGGATTAGAATATCACCATTCTGCAGTCTCCACTGAATTAATGGACTTGGCATGTTAACGGCTGCTTCCATCACACACACGCGCGCACACACACACACACACCAGATATCATTGTGACTCCTGAGAACAGAACTCAATAGCATGTATAGTCTCGCCAAACAGACTGATCTGTGTCTGATCAGTGTCTCTATGCAGCTGCAGGAACTAGAGATAGAGAAGGAAAACACTTATCTTCACCATGAGTAAAGCTATCGGCCGCCTCCAGACTTTGGGAAACAACAGGTCCAACCGCCCAGGTTCCCCGGCAGATAGAGTATAAGAAACAACAATGGCAAAAAGGAGTAGAGGAGAAAATTGTAGATTAAAAGCAATTTAAAGGACATCAAATTATAAAAGTAGACAAGAACTGTCACGTCTAAGGATGCATCTCTGGAGGGACAGAACTCTACAGAAACCGGAGACGGTAATCACTATAAAAGTCAGCACCGTGCATCCCTCCATGGAGGTGGGGAACAGAATGGGTATAACCGGGACGGGCCACGTCACGGAGCTGCTAGTGTCCCCGGATGTTCTGTGGCATGTGTCCTATTTATAAGGGTACTTCCCATGTAAGGCGTATATAAATGTGTCCTATTTATAAGGGTACATTCCCTGTGTGCACGTTTTGTGTGGTTTTCTGTATGTATGTCTCATTTTACAATGAAAAGATTACTTAAAAAGAAAAAATAATCATAATAATGGCCCAAATGATCCAGGGAAAGGAGCAATCATATAGGGGTCGGAATCCAGCGGAATACCTGAAGATGTGGAGTAAAAGCAGACGGTGAAGATCACGGAAGTCCTGGGTCCGGAGGCCAGGCTCAGGGGCCATGGAGTTATGGGCAAGCTTGTCCAGCGCAGTCCGAGATCCCGAATCCTGAGGTAGGCGTTCTGGGCTAAGAGGGAGCCCGTGGTATCGGCATGAGGCATCCTTAGAGAAAGCGCCATGATTCAGCCCCCCGGGGACTGAGCCAGAGCTACAAATCACCAGCCGAAGGAAGGCAAGTTGGAGAAAAAGAACACAGAAGAAAGCCTTAAATATACGGTCCCACCTCACCCATGGCCACGCCAGTATTTACAGAATAGACGGAGGCTGTAAATGCGAAAGCAATTTTAAAAAGAAGAGAATTCTTTAGAAATGACGGTGTTTTTAAAGAGAGCAGCGACTGTTTTTCCCTGAAGGGCATGCTTGTGAAAACTCTCCTGGAGGGACCCCACATTAACATCATTTACAGACCTGGCCTAAAACATCCACTATCTTTGTCCCTTTCCTCCTACGGATGCAAATGGCATGCCTTCTGTGTCGGCTCAGGTCTTCTCGGCCTCATCTGTCCCGAAGGCTGTCGGCCATGTACTGGCGTGGCCACCACTGCAGTGACCGATGGGGGATGCGGGCAGTCTCAGGCTCACTTCCTGTGAGCACAGTTTGCCGTGCCTCGTGCTGCATGGGGCATCCTCAATTCCCCTCTGCCATGTAAGATGACACGTTCACGGTTTCAGGACATCTCTGCGGAGGCCCTTATTCTGCCCCCACATTCCACTTTCCCTGGTCTCCGTGCCCCTAGGATTTCTCTCCTAACAAAATATTTCTCATCAGCTATTTGCTAGTCTCTACTTCCTAGAGAATCTGACCTAAGATGGTTGGTACCCACGGTGGGTCCTAGAAAGCAGACCCTCAGGACAGTCAGAGAGAAATAAGGGCTTCATCACTGGTCATACATAAGATAGTGGTTGTTCCATATCGGAAGAGGAGGCACAGGTGGAAAGTGAGGTTTGGGGAGGTGACAACAGTGGTGACAAGGGGTAAGTGCAGGAGGAATTCTCTGGCTGGCATCAGAAGCTTTGCAAGAAATATGCTCAGGGTAGCTGTCCCCCAATTTAGGGTACATCTTCAGCACCCACAGGGCAGATTATATGCAAGTTCTCATTTTTAAAATGGCAGAGATGCAAAAGACACTGAATATGCAGCCTGACATCTAAGTCAGAGGCAGACCTTGACTGAGAGAAGAATGGGGCTCTGAGAGAGAGGGAGGGGATATTTTGCTGGACCCGCCTGGAAATCTTAAACCCCTAAATCCCTCCAGCACTCTGGGCTCCGAGAAGCTGCCTCACTCCCTGGTGTCAGAACCTTGCCTGGAGACCTCACAATGGCCGGAGCTGAAGGAGGGATTTTCCCAGATGCTCTTGTTCCTCTTGATGTTGGCAGGTCACCAAAGTCTGCACAGAGCCTGCAGAGGTTCCCTCCACCGGCCTCCCCACTCAGCCATCTGCCTCTGAGCGAGGTCTGGGCAGGCAGAGAGGGTCCCTCCTGGAAAACACTTCCAGGCGCACCTCCTTTCCTCTCCTTCTCGGGCCACCATCAAAAATTTTCTAGCTTCTTGGGAGAACCATCTCCCCTCAAGCCACAGACTTCTCTAAGTTTTCTGTCTAGAAAGCGTCCTCTATTTTCCTTGAGGATGTTTGGCTCCTGAACACCAAAGCCAAGAAGAAAATTTCTAGTTATTTTCTGCTTTGTGCACTGAGGCAAAGGAGCTCACGAGAACCTCACGGCGTCAACGTGGAATAGGAGAGATAAGGGAGTACTCAGGAGGGGACGTACAATCTCAGAGACTGTGCACACATCTCTGTAACAATAAGTGAAAAGCGACGGGGTCACGCATACACCCAGGAGACGGGCGTAACTCCCTGTCGGGGCTAAATTCTAAATGAAGACATCCCACCCTAAATGTTGATTGGATGGCAAATCGCTCTTTGCCACATATTTTAAAATAGGACATCATGGGGCTCCTGGGTGGCGCAGTCGGTCAAGTGTCTGACTTCGCCTCAGGTCATGATCTCGCGGTCTGTGAGTTCCAGCCCCGCATCGGGCTCTGAGCTGACAGCTCAGAGACTGGAGCCTGCTTCAGATTCTGCATCTCCCTCTCTCTCTCTGCCCCTCTCCCACTCATGCTTTGTCTCTCACTGTCTCAAAAATAAAGAAACATTAAAAAAAAAAAAAAACTTTAAAAAAAGGACATCCTAAAGCAAAACTGAAAGAAATAGAACCGATTCAGGCAACTCATTACAACCTTGATTCCTTCCTGATAATTTCTGAAAGACTCGTTCAAATAACACTGGCCCAAACTCCTCTAATTATTACTTGGCTGCATGGAATGACACGGCCTCGACCTCGAACATCTTCCAGGTGAATTTTCGGATCATCCCGACTCAAAAGTATGTCAAAAGTCGCTGCTGGAAGACATTCGTAATACTCAAGCAAGGCACATATTTCTGAATGGAAACAAAACCTGTATATTGGAAAATGCTTTTCGGAGGCCCCATATAAATACACATCTTTGGCCTGAACACCTGAATCCTTGTCACACGAGCATTTTGCATTTCCATTGTTCTCCGGGAACAACACTATCCCAGGGAGGCGCACACAATAGCCCGACATTTACATGCCGGCCTGAACATCTATCTAACATCAGGCCTATTGTACGAGTGTCCCAAAATCCAAGCTGCAAATATCAATCACGTTTTTGATGCATTAATTTGTTCACGGCCAAGCAAGCAAGCATCCACTAGCTATCAATTTAAAGAGATTTCAGGGTAATCCCAATGCCCTCCACCATCTATTATGGCCGTTAAGGGTTGCAGTAAATTAGTTTATCTTCAGCGCAAAGTCTCATTTCATCCATGAAATAATACAAGTTGCTCCCTTAAAAGTAAAATAAAATAGAATATAAAATAGAATAGAAGTTGGAGGCTTTCCAAAAGCCTTCGTGAAAGTGGACTGGAAGGCTCGCCATCTGGAGGATTCTTTTTCCACGCCCTCCACCACTGTAATCATCCTGCCCGATAAACAAGCCTGAGTGGCCAGAGCCCAACGGCAGAGCCGGTCCCGCAGGGGGACCCCGAGAGAACTCCTGAGGTGTGCCTGAGGTGAGCGAGAAGGCCAGAATCCCCTGAGACGCAAACCAAGATGAACTTCGCAGCCCTGGAAAAACCGAAAATTGACACATTTTTGACCCAACTATTGGCATACATTCAACTATTTTTTTAAAGAGAGGAAACTGAATTTTGTTTATCTGTCATACTTGACGATTATCTGGAAATACTCCGGATACCGCACATCGCAGCCAAAGCCTCCTTGTATGCACCAACCAGTAGGAACTTCAGCCAAAAACAAACATAAAAACACTGTATTGGGGGCAACAAGAGCTGAAACAGAGCCAGTCTGCCTCCAAACTATCTAATCTACCTCATTGTAGACACAGGATTATCTGGTATTTTTCTGTGTCATTTACCTGGAATAAACAAAGAATGAGTTTAAATATATTGCTTTAACGCATATAAAAGGAAAATAAATCTGTATGTCTTAGAAAGAGATATATATGATCCAGGCGGATACTCCATTGATATAAATCAATAGAGATGATAGAGACAGAGACAGATAAAGACAGAGATAAATGTTTCCAAATTTCATGTTAAAGTTTCCAAACTTGACTCTTTTTTGCTTAATTTAAAATAATTTATCCATATATCACATACATGTCTGAACACACTGTGAATCTAGATTCTGGGCACCAGATAAATATTAAAGAAACTGAAATTTTCATTCTGCACAAACACGAGCCAGAAATCGTTCTTAATAATTTACAATGCAAGGAACAAAGAGCTTTTCCATTTCTCGCAGCAGAAATTCTCATCTGTTAGCCCTATCCCACCTCAGATCCGAAGCGCCCCTGCCTCCTCCTGCACCACGCCGTACACGTGACAGGTAGCGTCGGTTGGAAAGCCAAGAAACACATCTCCACCATCAGTGTAGCTGGGTTTGGCCAAGAAAAGCCACCAAGCTGGTGAAATATGTAGACGGAGCCTCAATAAGCAACATCATTTGAAAGCAGAGTACACTGTCCAATGCAAAATCGAACAGCTACGTAACACAAACGGATTTTGTAAAGATTTCTTGTCGATACCCAACGGTTGACGATTCTAAATGCTGGATCTCTTTCTCTCTAGCGATCTTTCTGACAGCCTTGCTGTCTTTTATCCTGTGTTGCCCAACCATGCTGAATGTTGTGCCCTGCCTATTCATCCCCTCTGGGATTGCCAAGGGATTTTGGTCTTCTGAAGCTTTCTCTTTGCCAACATCCTGTTTGGATTATTGATAGAGAGGCTGGATCTTTGGAAAGCTCTCATCTTTGAAAGAGTTGTCAAGCTGCGGTTTTGCAAACTGCAGAGCACAAACACTTCAATATTTATGCTCCTTCTATCGACACTGAGTAAATTAGACTCTGGAATACCTGCGTTATCCAAACCGTCTGCTTCCCTGCATTTTTTCTTTTTTTTCTGAAATGAGTAGGTGGGGGGAAATTATGAGCATTTTCTCTTATCTCTTGTTGCTAGGGAAACTACTTTTTTTGGTAGGGATAATCCTAGAATCTCAAAGGAGCTAGGGTGCAACGTTCCTTCCCCTCTTTCTTCCAGTGAAATCTGTGTCTTCTCGGGAGCAAGAGCTTTACACTGGCTACTCAGTCTCCAAGGACAGGATAATGTCCCGAGCTAGGCCAAAATATGCAGGGCTGAGTTTTCAGTTTGCATTTCCACAGTCAGCCTCTGCCCAATGGAGGGGTCCACGAGGTTTGCCTGGAAAAACGAAATGACTGTTTGATAAAAGGTTATTTTGTCATTTGGGCCCATAACACTCAAGGGAAGCGAAAAGATCCATTCTGTCCCGCCAGACTGAGAGTCGTACAGAAAGAACCCCTTGTGTGATGAAGACAAAATAAAACAATAATTATGTTCAGTTCCGTGGGGCTTTCTGCCTGAAAACATAAAAGAGAATCTGCAAAAAGAGTGGGAAACTGCCCACAGTGCTCGTATCCTCGGGGGTCTTGGAAAACATCATTCTGCAGTGTATGCAGCCTACATCCCACCGCAGGAGAGAACACGCTAAAAAGAACTTTTGAAATACGGCGTTTGTGGATCATGGGTTTGCTTGCTTAGGTGGAGGTAAAATCGCCGGTAGCACATTTTGTACTAGGAAGGCAACTGTGCCCAGAACAGGAACGGACTGTGGACAAACAAGTCATTTACATTCTGCTTTTGCACACAATCGGATTCCACCCTCAATCCACATCATATTTGCATAATTCATTTTCGAAAGACTGTTTTTCATTCTCTGGAGCCCACAGCTACCACTAGGGGAATGGGCGTGGTGGTCCATACCCAGCTTTAAATTCATTCCTGCATAATCCTCAATTAGAGGATTTTTTTTAAAGTTTATTTATTTTTGAGGGAGAAAGAGAGAGAGAGAGGTGAGAGAAAGAGAGAGAGAGAGCAGGGGAGGGACAGAAAGAGAGGGAGACACAGAATCGGAAGCAGGCTCCAGGCTCCGAGTTGTCAGCACAGACCCCGACGCGGGGCTTGAACTCATGAACCACAAGATCATGCCCTGAGTGGAAGTCAGATGCTTAACCGACTGAGCCACGCAGACGCCCCTAATTAGAGGACTTAGTTAAGCAAGGAGGCCCGGATGCTTAAGGAGGGCAGGCCTCGAAAGACTTTCTGTCTTCTTCTTACTGTGACATCCAAGAAAGCATTGCAAAGAGACCTAAGAACCCCAACTGGTGGTAGCAAAACAGTAATCACTGACTTGGGGGTTAGAAATTATTGAAAGCTTTATCTTGACCTCCTCTATTCGTAGGGAAGCTGGAAAATTAGGGCAAAGGGGACCTGAAATTTAGCCTCGATTATTAATGTGAACTCAGCTGTACAGTAACACATGCTCTCTCCCACCATAAATGCCATGTAACAACCTGTCGGGTCTGAGACCCCTACATGAGGTTCACTAACTTGTTTGCCTGCGTTTATTCCCAGCAGCAGATTGGCGAGGGTGTACAATTACTATTACCATACCCCAGAAGACACAGCTTTACATACTGGAGCAACTCAATGGGCCGGCTGCACCCACGCAAGCAGGAAGCCTGCTAGAAATGCACATTCACGGGCCCCCCAATAGTCCTAGAGGATCAGCATCAATGGCATGGGGTGTCCAGCCATTAACAAGCTGGCCAGGCGAGGCTGATGCAGGGGCCCGAGGACCGCTGGCCTGGGTTGTTTGGGCCCTACACCACGAAACCTCCCATGTCCTCATTCATGTCACTAATTAGCTACCTCCCTCATCACTGAACACAGACATATTTCATTTCTAGTACCAAGTATGATGCATTAGCATCACAGAAACACAGATCGTGTTATCCAAGACTCTATTAAAATGCAGTAATTTCATAGGCCATAATTTGCTAAATCCTTGAAGTACACCAAAAAAGAAGGAAATATGAAGAGGAAAGGTACAAGAAATTATTTAGGAAATTATGCTGCCATTAAATAAGTATTTGAGTGGAATATGTAAAAATATGAAGAAATACATTATAATATTAAATGCAGAATACAGGATGACACATTTGCTGTAACCACACTCTTAGATTATAGATTTTTAAAAAGACCGGAAAGACAGTCACTAAAATGTTGGCAGTCCATGTCTCTGGGTGTTAGAAACAACAAATGATTGTGCTTCATCCCTCATTTCACTGTTGTCTGGTTTTCATTGTTGCGATCATAACAAAATGAGGTATTGATTATTTTTATTTTTTAAACTTTATTATTTAAAAAATTGTTTTGAATGTTTTTATCTGCTTGAGAGAGAGAGAGAGAGAGGGGGAGAGAGAGCATGAGCAGAGAAGGAGCAGAGAAAGAGGGAGACACAGAATCTGAAGCAGCTCCAGGCTCTGAACTGCCAGCACAGATGGGAGGCTCGAACTCATGAACCACAAAATCATGACCTGAGCCGAAGGTGGATGCTTAACGGACTGAGCCACCCAGGTGTCCCTAACATTTATTTATTTATTTATTTTTGAGAGAGAAAGAGACAGAGCATGAGCGAGGGAGGGGCAGAGAAAGAAGGAGTCACAGAATCTGAAGCAGGCCCCAGGGTCTGAGCTGTCAGCACAGAGCCCAACGCCGGGATCGAACTCACGAACTGTGAGATCATGACCTGAGCCGAAGTCAGATGCTTAAATGACTGAGCCACCCAGGTGCCCCGAGGTATTGGTTTTTAAATGGAAAATATCCTTTTAGTATACATTAAGGCAGCGTATAATTGGCTAACACAAAGAGAACACGGTACTGCCACTTCTCACCCTCAAGTTCTTAGTCTGGTTGATATACTCCAGATAGGAAGCAGAGCCAAGTGCCTCCCGGATTTGCCAGTAACAGATAGATACAGTGATGCGGTTTTACTAGACCACCTTCCAGAGCGCATCACACACATCAAGAAATAATCCTGACAGCCTAGAAATACTCTGGAAAAATACATACAACATAAGGGGTGGTCTGGGAATCACACAGGTGCCTCGGCGGGTTTCATTATAAAAGAGAGGGCCCACTGAGTGAGGTGAGACACCCGCACGTCATTCACCCCTTCCTGTCTTCCACTCTGGGCCTCGTCCGCTACCTGACGGTGGCAGATGGGTGGGGAAAACCGAGGAAAGACAGCCCCGCGATTCCCTGACGAGGTCTCTAGCTGCAGATGTGCTCCCGCGTGAAACCACCCCAGCTGCTTCTACCCTTCACATCTTGCCATCCCCGAAAGGCAGACGCCAGTGGATATTTGGAAAGATAGAAAAAGTGATCCTGCCAAGTGCTGACGTAACCGTGGAAACGTCCTTTCGGCTCCCTCAAAGGAGACCCTCAAAGGATCGGAACGGGCCTAACGTCTGGGATCCAGTTACCGTGGGTGGACTCTTGATGGCGTTTCGGTCATTAGCCATCCGAGGGTGACACCTACCTCACGAAGTCAGTGAGCACAAAGAATGCGGTGTAAGGGCGCCTGGGTGGCTCGGTCGGTGGAGCGCCTGACTCCTGATTTTTGCATGGGTCACGATCTCACGGTTCGTGGGATGGAGCCGGGCATCAAGGCTCCGTGGTGACAACGCAGAGGCTGCTTGGGATCCTCTTTCCCTTTCTGTCTGCCCTTCTCCCATTGCTCGCTCTCTCTCTCTCTCTCCAAATAAATAAATAAACGTTAAAGGAAAAAAAAACCCACACATATAAAGAGTGAAGTCTGTGCCCCAAGCAGTGGATATGGTTTGGGGAACGGCATCCGAGCAGCAGCAGGGAATATTATCTGACTTAGGAGAGGAGTCTAGGCCTCCATTCTAAGGGACCAACAGGGAGGAACACCGTGCCAGGAAGCATATGAGCTGGTGTCCCCTCTCAGGAAAGCAATTTGGTGCCATCACTCACCTAGCTCTTCCGTCCTTGACTGTGATCCAAGAGAAGCTTCACACAGGTGTGCTAGGATTCTGCACCGAGCATACGTCCCCGGCAGCGTGGTTTATAAAAACAAAAGTCTAAAAACAACCCTGACGCCCTACGGCGGGAGAATGGATAAACCGTCAAGGCGTAGCTCCCCAAGGAAATACCTTATCGGAGTCCAACTGAGCAAACGGCATCTTAGAGAAACCTTGGAAATAAAGGTTGAGTGAAGAAAGCAAGTCCATATAGAACATTCTTTACATAAAATACAAGGAAAGAAAGCAAAATTAAGCTATATATTATTTGTTATTTAGGCATACATATGTGTGTGATAAAAACAGTAAGAAAGTCAAAGCAAGGGAATGGAAACTCCAAACGTCAGGCTTTTGGGTACTTCAAGGGCGAGGAGGCAGAAACGATAAAGAAGTAACAGGTGGTTTAAGTGATTAACAATGTGCGAAGTCTTGGGTTCGGGGGCTGCCCTATGTATTATTTGGGGAATGGACTACACCAAAGCGAAGGCCACACTTGGACTAGTGATCACATGCCTGGTTCTGCACTTGAACCCTGTGCAAACGCGACAAAAGATGGACACAACATTTCCTGTAAAGGATGTTCCTAGACTTAGAAAGAAACAGAATCAGAGGCGCCTGGGTGGCTCAGTCGGTTAAGCGTCCAACTCACGGTTTGTGAGATGGAGCCCCACACCGGGCTCTGTGCTGATAGTGCGGAGCCTGCTTAGGATTCTCGTTCTCTTTCCCTCTCTCTCTCTCTCTCTCAAAATAAATAAACCTTAAGGAAAAAAAAAAGAAAGAAAAAGACACAGTCAGAAATGGAACTAAATTTTTAATTTAATTAAAAGGGAAGAAAACAAGGTTAAAGAAACGATAGAAGTCCAAGCACCGACAGCAAGACAAAGGATCATGAGCAGCGCCTTAGCTCTGGAGGAAAAGCCATGAAGAGGAAGGATGGTGGGTGGGAGGCTGAGAAGGACAGAAACAACAGCATCAGGCTGGATGCTGCAACACGCCCCCAGCAGTGTAATGCTAGCACTTCCAATTGTCTAACGAGCTTGTTCCAATTAACACCTATACTTCCCATGTATTTGTTTCTATTTTATCTCCATATCTTCACTTTCCTTTGAAAGAGAAAAAAGAAAAGAAACTTAGCACCCTAAAAGAAGCCATGTCACCGCCAGAAAAAAATAAAGGGATGTACCAAACTAGTCATGATCTTTGCATTTACTGAGCAACTACTGCATGCCCCACATTAAGTGCCTTCGTTTGTGAATTCATTTAATCTTGCTACACAGAGGCAGGGAGTCTCAGCATCTCTCTACGCTTGAGCCGGAAAGACCAAGACACAGCGTGGGGAATGACGGGTTAGATCTTTCTGAAGATGGCCTTTCTGACTGAGTTAACCTGCTGCCCCAGCCCATTTTCTTATCTGCGCCACAGCAACTGGGACAGGGAAACGGTCAGCCGGTAGGTCCCACTCCACCCAACTCCCTGGCAATAGGGACCCAGGGCTGCCCTGGCTGCTTGCCATCTTCTCTCAATCAGAGGTGGCCGGGAACCCAAACCCGAAATTGAATGCGAAGGGAAACGGGAAATAGAATTCCCCCCTCACCTCTCCGCACTGGCCAAGCATCTCTCTCTTTCTCTCTCTCACCCCTTGCATTCCAAACGTACATTCCGCGGCTTCAACTAGTCTTGGATTCTCCACAGAAAAGGAATGCCCAAACAGGACGTGTTCGACGATGTTAGACTCCAAGTAACACAGGCACTGATCACTCTGTCGTTTGTACAGGGAGTCCCTTCTTTTCATCAACGGGGAGAGAATCGCAAAGATTAAATGCCTTGGCTGAGGCCCTGAGAAGCCTTGGGTGACACAGTGAGAAAGCCAGAATGGGAGGGTCACGGTGGGCAGCCTGGTCCTGACGTGGCCGCCGCATCCCGGACAGTAACACCATCATCTCTGGGCAGGCAGGGAGAGGGACCTCGCTCCCGAAAAAGACTCTAAGCTTTCATCACCCAGAAACGTGGGGGGAATAAAATAAATACAGAGATCAAAACTGGAAGAGCGCTGGCAAAATTTCGGATGGTTTTCATGGACAGTGAAGTCAGGAGAACAAAATCAATCATCCCTACGCAGATACTGCAACTTTTAAATTTTGGTTCTAGGAGGATTACACACAAACAGCACTCACTAAGAAGAGAGATTTCATTTTGTTTTTTGGCCGAGAGCAAAGATTTCCACCAGGGCTTCCTGCCCTTTGTTATTGTAACAAAGGCCCCAGTGAGCATCATAAAGGAGACACCTCAAACGGAGGCCCTCCCCATGCTTTGTTTTTATCTGTGGAACTGGCTCGTTTTGAACTTTATCTTTCCTTTCAATGACTGTGTTATCTCTATTAGCTTTCCAAAGAGAACAGAGAGCCCCTCTAAAAACTGTTTAGGTTGCTACGAAAGAAAAACAACCATTTTCCCCGAAATTTACATTACAAATTGCATTTCAAAACCAATGGGAAAGACTGTTTATTTTTTTATTCCAATTCCATGACTCCTTTCCAGAAATAAATTAAATTCTAGTTCGTGCTCAGCTTTAAAAAACTCTTTCCAAAACAAATCAGGGAGACACTTCTCATAAATATATCCTCATTATATATCTACCACATCCCTCTATATTTAATAAAAATATTTTAATATATATTTATACATTGTATATTTCTATATATCCCGTTGAGAAAGATATACCACAAATAAGCCACCTGGTTGTCTGGATGTAACTGGATATATATGTATGTAATTATATGTAACATTATGTATCTATACATATAATACATTAAGTATACTTTTACACTTTGTATTTTGAATATATCATTTAATATCTCATTCTATTTTTAATCTATATACACATATATTTATGTGGCTATGTTTATGTGGGTCACATGTTCAAAGTGATTCCAAGCAATGAAACTGAGCGTCTGAACTCAGGAAATTACTTCGGGAGCAGGGACAAAGCTAATTGAACCTTAATTTGATCGATTACTTCGAGATGATGATAGAGCGTTCTAGTCAGTACAAAACAAGTTAACACTAAGTACTTAAGAGAGCTCAATTTTGCAGACTTTCGCAGTTATTTACTGAACCTGCTTACTCAAATCCATCTAAACCCCACTGTCGAGGGGAGGTTCTAGTGTGGGGCAGGCGAGGTCTGTCGGGACCAGGCTAGCGAGCACTCCCAGGGGACGCAGGAACTGTCTCCACCACAGGACGACAGGGCGGAATAGAGAAACAGATCTCACAGCCAGGCTGTGTCCGTTTCATTGGTCGTTTCTGCTGCCTGGACTCCTTCGATCACACTAAATCACCCGATAAGTTGTGTTTCCAGTAGGCTTGTGGAATTATCTTTCGATTTGAAGTTAGCGAGGTCGGAATTAAAGAGGTTTTCCAGTGCCTTCTTGGTCATTTCCACGCCACCTTATTTGTCCTGCGTGGTCGAGCTAGTTGCTGGCCTACCTGGGGACGCTCAGATACCCTCAGATGTTTACCGATGCCAGAACTGATCATTGAGGCCACGAGTCAGATGCCTCTCGTGAGCCTCCCACCACCACCGG
Organism: Paradoxurus hermaphroditus; assembly: GCA_004024585.1. Lineage (NCBI taxonomy): Eukaryota > Metazoa > Chordata > Mammalia > Carnivora > Viverridae > Paradoxurus > Paradoxurus hermaphroditus. Next base: position 20,815 of record PITB01004167.1, read on the forward strand.
TCCCTTTGTCTAAAACTGCAACGCAGCCCAGCCTGTACGTGAGCCCCCAGCCCACGGAAGCCCTGCCCACCCCACTTTCTTCTTGCCTCTCTTTCCTATCTAACATGCTGCCTGGTTTACTTAGTGATATTCATACAACGGCACAAGTCACGTGATATCTTGTGGATCTTTCTGACTTCCCTGCTATACTCTAAGCTCCATAAGGACAAGAATTTGAACCGTTCCCAGGTAAACTACAAGTGCTGAGAGCGGTGCTTGACGAAGAGCGGGTGGGGTGATCAGTAAGTATTTGATTACATGAATAAACCGGAACGCAAACAGACTGATCAAGATATAAAGGCAGGAGGGTTAGAGGAAAAGGAGAGAAAAACAGACCCTGAATGTTCAAATGGCTCCGCACCCAAGTCAATATGTTTTCAGGGTGAAACTGAGCCTCACTATTCCTTTCAAATTTGCAGGCCATTCCTTTATCATCTCCATAGAATTTTCCAGAAGAAGCATGCTTGGATGTAATCAGATAACACATCCAATGCCCTCAATTACTGTGAAATCTTGCCAGAATGAGACGCGTTATGGTTTTATTTGTTTTCTTCTTTGTATTTGAATTGGCACCAGTACATGTAAATGTTGAAATTGATTTTATTTTAAATGTAGTCACATTTCCCAAGCTCCTGCCAATCTTTTCGTCATCAGTTACCGAGCAGGCTTTGCAGCTCTGGTGCGTGTTTTGTGCTACTTCTGGTACAGATTGCAAGAATGTGTTCTACTTATTTTACAAGTTGTGTGTGTTTTTGTTCCACTTGTTTTTCTCCATGAGCTCAGGCAGAGGTTGCCAAAGTTGTTTGGTAAAGGAACAGGCAGTAAATATTCTAGGTTCTGGAGGTTACACAGTCACTGTAGCAACTACACAACTCCACTGCTTCTCCCCCAATGCAGCCACGGGCAATATATAAACGATTGGCTACGTGCCAATAAAACTTTATTTTTATTTTACAGAGTAGGCGAGAGGGGCAGAAGGAGCGAGAAAGAGAACGTCAAGCAGGCTCCATGTCCAGAGCGGAGCCCAACGCAAGGGCTCGTTCCCCCCACCACGGGATCATGACTAAGCCAAAATAGAGTCAACCAACAGAGGGGTGCCTGGGTGGCTCCGACTCCTGATTTCGGCTCACATCATGATCTCAAGGCTCAGGAGTGTGAGCCCCGCCTCGGGCTCTGCGCTGACAGTGGGGGGCCTGCTTAGGATTCTCTCTCTCCCTCTCTCTCCCCTCCCCCGCTTGTGCTCTCTCTTAAAATCAATAAACTTTACTTTTTTAATTTTTTTAAATCTGTATTTATTATTTTGAAAGAGAGAGAGAGACAGAGAGAGAGCGCGCGCGAATGTGAGAGGGGCAGACAGGACAGAAACCGAAGCAGATTCCAGGCTCTGAGCTGCCAGCACAGAGCCCACATGGGGCTTGAACTCAAAGACAGCGAGATCATGACCTGAGCTGAAGTCGGATGCCTAACCTACTGAACCACCCAGGCGCCCCTCAAAATAAATACACTTTAAAAATGACTCAACCAACTGAGCTACCCAGGCGCCACAAAACTTTACTTTCGGACAGCTAAATCTGCCTTATATAATTTTCACATACAATTTTTATGTAGTATTTTCTTTTGATTTTTTCAACCATTTCAAAGTACCAACTCCGTTCTTAGGCTGTGGGCCATACCCCGACAAGCAACAGGAGGGGTGCAGTTTGCTAACTGCAAATTACCAAGGAAAGTTCTCTGCAAGCCCAGAGGCTGCTAAATGAATTCATGGGACAGGACACCAGATTCTTAACAGGGGTTTAAGATTCAAGCGTTCACTGCTCTTTGGTGTGATACTCAGCATCATCCCCTCTGGCTAACAGGAGCAGGTGGCCAAAGAGATGTTAAATAGAATATTGTGTCTCATCTCCCCAGAAGTGTTTTCTGTGTGTCGTTTTAAAAGTTTGTTTATTTAAGCGGTGGGGTGCCTGGGTGGCTCGGCTGGTTAAGCATCCGACTTCGGCTCAGGTCATGATCTCACGGTCTGTGAGTTTGAGCCCCATGTTGGGCTCTGTGCTGATGGCTCATCAGAGCCTGGAGCCTGCTTCGGGTTCTGTGTCTCCCTCTCTCTCTGCCCTTCCCCTGCTCACACTCTGTCTCTATGTCTCTTAAAAATATATAAACGTTAAAAAATTAAAAAAAAAAAAAGTTTATTTAAATTCAAGTTAGTTGAATTTACAACTACATACAATGTAGTGTGGTTTCAGGAGTAGAACCCAGTGATTCATCACTTACATATGATACCCAGTGCTCATTCTGGAAAGTGCCCTCCTTAATGCCCATCGTCCGTTTAGACCATCCCCCTCCCCCCTCAGTTTGTTCTCTGCGTTTAAGAGCCTCTTGCTAAGCATCCAACTCTTGATTTCGGCTCAGGTCATGATTTCATGGTTGGTGAGTTTGAGCCCGTCAATGGGCTCCACACTCACAGCACGGAGCCTGCTTGCGATTTTCTCTCTTTCTCTTTCTTGCTCTCTGCCCCTCACAGTTTTCTCTCTCTCTCTCTCAAAAATAAATAAACTTTAAGAAAGAGTCTCTTGTGGTTTGTGTCCACAGAAGTGTTAAGTGCTCCTTCGCTGTTTCCTCACTTTAATTTTTTTTAATGTTTATTTATTTTTGAGACATAGAGACAGAGCATGAGTAGGGGAGGGGCAGAGAGAGAGGAAGACACAGAATCCGAAGCAGGCTCCAGGCTCTGAGCCGTCAGCACAGAGCCCGACGCGGGGCTCGAACTCACAGACCGCGAGATCATGACCTGAGCCAAAGTCGGACGCTTAACCAACCGAGCCACCCAGGTGCCCCTCCTCACTTTAGTCGGAAGTGACAGCGTGCTGCCCAGTGCAGCCAGAAGGAAGCTCTCTACGGCTTGTTCCATTGAGAACAAATACGAAAGGATGAGGCCATCTGGAAGGGCGTCTGGGACTTGTGCCTGTTCGTACACCAATACCGAACTGCAGAACAGATTCACGGACTGGAAAAAACGGGAAGCCACTGGCCAAAGTAAAATCCACACTGGCATTACAAAATGACTCACTTTCTCGGTCTCTCCTGTCTGCCTCCACGGCTTGCCCTCACCACGACTTTCCAAGAGGTCCCAAGCCCCGCTGTTCGCGATGGTGAGTGTTCAGGCTTCGGTCGGGACGGTCAAGTTCACAGGCGGCTGCTACGAGTCATGCTCTTCAGCCCTGGATGGACCCTGAAATCACCTCAGGGGATGCACACCTACGCCCGGCCTCATCCAAACACACTTCTTCCACCAGGAATGTGCTCAGCCAATCGCACAGAGGTGTGGTTAGAACGGACCTGCTCCTGCAACGCCCCCGTGTTCACTCTTCATCCTGCTAGAGGTATTTTTTCCTTCCGCGTTGCCCAAAGTGGTTCGCTGCGCTGACCACACACGCAAAAATGCTTGGGGGTTCTCCACACTTTTTTTTAACTGGAAAATCCTGTTGTGCTGATTTTGCCCCTTAAATAGGCTAACTGAACAACCCGTGGGTAGGGAGCCTCAGATCCCAACGCTGGCCAGGGGCTGCTGCTATCTGCAGAGAAACCGAGGCACCGGTGCGGCACCGGGGGTCGGCTCGTGAACTGCACACACTCACAGCGGAGCTCTTGCCGTCTTCCCTTCTGCAAAGTGCTGCCAGTCCTGGGCCAGTGGAGTCGACGGAATTCTGAGACGGTCCCCAAGACTCCCGCTGCCCTTCTGTACAGCCCTGTATAATCCCCTCCGTTGGATACTACCACGGGACAGCACTCCTGTGATTAGGTTATGTTTCGTTATATGGCAAAACCGAAGGGAAACTGATTAAAAAATCCCTAATCGACTGATTCTGGGTTAATAAAAAGGGAGATAAAATGATCGAGCCATGAGAAGGTACAGAGGAATCAAAAAATGCACATCGCTTGATGAAAGAAGTCAGTCTAAAAAGGCTACATACTGTATGATTCCAACTACGTGACATTCTAGGAAAGACAAAAGAAAGGAAAACTTATGAAGATCGGTGGTTGCCAGGGGTTAGGGGAGAGGGAAGGATGAACAGACAGAGCACAGGGGATTATTAGGAGGGTGGGCTATCTGTACGATAGTGGTGGGTTCATGTCATTATACATTTGTCAAGACCCACGGAAGGTATGACACAAGAGTGAACCCTAATGTAAATTACAGACTTTGGGTGACAGTGTGTCAGTTGTAACAAAAGTCCCACTCTCATGTGGGATGTTGACAGTGGGGGAGGCCGTGCATGTGTGGGGGCAGAGGGCATACGGGAAATCTCTGTACCTTCCCGGCCTTTTTGTGCTGTAGTTAACATTTCTCTAATAAATGTAGTCTATTGTTTTCAGGAGGTAACCATTGGCGGACCTCACCCAGTCTGGTTAGCGTTGTAAAGAAAGCCCTAGCTTTCCCCGAAAGCAGAGACTTCTGGCTACGGCGATGTTCTTTGCTGATCTTGAAGAAACAAAATGTCACCAGTTCCTCATTAATTCCACAAAGAAACGAATTCTACCAACAACTTAGGGGAATGTCGAAAAAGATCCTTCCACGGTCCAGGCTCCAGATGAGAACACAACCAGCCAACACCTTGTTTAGAAAGTGAGACCCTGTCAGACACTGAGCAGAGAGCCCAGGTAAGCCTTCCCCAGACTTCTGATCCAAAGAAAATATGAGATGATAACTAGGTATAGCTTTAAGCCACTAACTTTGTACTAATATGCAGCACAGACAACACACCAGCTCTAGCAAACACCCAATAATAATAATAATAATGACAACAATGGTGATGATGATAAGAATACATATTATACTTCAGTGTTTATGAAGTACTCACACTAAGCGTCTTGGTTTTTTCACTGGCTCACAGTTCCAAGTTCATTCAGTTGTAGAATCAAAATAACATAGTGAGTTAAAACACAAGCGCTGAAATTTTAGTGACCTAAGTTTGGATCGTGCTTTCCCTGCTTTCTTGCTGGGAATCTTTTGGCAATCTTACCCCTGTGATCTCTGTACAACAGAGGTAAGAATCCCTTCCTGATAACACCGGTTCTCAAGCTTGGCAAAACCAAGGTATGCATGCATGACGCTTTCCAAATGCTGAGGCCGGTCCCGCCCTACCTCCCCTTGGGGATTCTGATGTACTACTAAAGAGTGGGGCCTGGACACTGGGACATTCACAAGCTCCCTGGTGGCTTCTCATGCCCTGGCTCCCGAGGCAGGCATGCTTCCTTATGGGCAGCGAAGCATAAGACTGGGTGCCTTGTAAGGCTGTGGTGAGGAGTAAATTAGACAGTGAGGACGTCCGATGGTGACTGCTCATAGAAAGTGACTTATCTGCCCTTGGTTTGGGGGGATACAGAAGCTAAGACCAGAGAAGTGAATGGCCTGAGCTCACACACTTAAGTCGGGGAGCTAGCACCCAAATGCAGCTCATCCTGTCACACCTGATCCAGAAGACCACCCCGCCCCGACCTCTAGGCCTCTGTTCCTTAATGTTGTACAATCCCAGGTCCTTGGGAAGTAACCAGTGGAACATGGGTCAGTAAGCTGGAGCATGTCGGCCAAATCCTGCCATCGCCTACTTTGGCAAAAAAAAAAAACTGGAATAAAATTATATCGGAAGTGGCCCTTTCATTTACCACACAGCAGAACTGTTTGTGCCGCACAGCAGAACTCAGTAGTCCTCGCAGAGCCAAGGGTAATTCCGTGTCTGGCCTTTGACAGGAGCGCCGTGCCAACCCCTGCAATAAACCACCACCAAGCTGATGCCTTGTCACAGCTGACGACCTAACTGGTCTCCGTTCAGTCAATGCTGATTTTCCCAGAAAATCAAAAACAGGATATACCTGGCAAGGTAAAATGCTTAACTTCACCAGAAAACAGACTGAGGCCGTGAAAGGGTCGCAGGGCCCCTCGGGAGCCAGGGCATACCTGGAACCCAGATTTCCCACCTGCCGTTCGGTGCTACTTGAAAGCCACTGCGATTCCACTTACGTAAAACAGCCTCTCAAGGGAGAGGTTCGGATGGGGGGTGGGGAGGCAACTGCATTCTGCTCTCTCTTTGTTGTAACATTACAAAGCCACCAAGAAGTGGCATGGACTGGGATAAAACCTGTGCAGGTTTCAGGAACACGGGAACCACTCTGAGGTGAGCTCCTAATTCCCCAGGATGATGTAAGCAAACCGCCTCTGTTGTTCTGAGAGGGCCTACCAGGACGGAAGTCCGCATGAGAAAAGCACTGTGTTTAATGGCTTCAAGGGACTGCGCTTCATTCTATTAAACTGCAAATGGGTAGAAACGCAGCCCCCAGTGAGCTCTGTTTTTAATTAAAAGATTTCTCCTTGTGTTATTTACCGACCGTTGCGAGCGGCCTAAGCCTTCCCTGCGCGTGGATAAGTGCCCAGCCAAGCAAAGATTCTGACATAATAAGGAAGAAATCACCTCGGGAGCTGTTTGTCTTTCATTGAAGTCTCTGGGCCGCTGGTTATCACACTGCAGATAATTCCTGGGGCCAAAAATTATTGAATTTCAAAAAGATTTTTTAGATCATTATTCTTCTCAATTGCAGCATTCCTAGGTTCTCCATATACATTTAAGTTTTAAAAGTGTATTTCAATAAGCCATTTATTTAAGAAAAAGAAAGTTGCTGACTTCTCGCTGCTTATCTGCAGCATGAGAGAAATGAGCTGGGTGATCTCTGAGGCCCCTTCCGCTTCAAACCAAAAGTGAGTACTGACTGTATTCATCCAGAGAAACAAAAGCGAGCCTGGGCAGCGCCCCAGGTGAGGAATCGAGGTGTACGGTTAACTCCATGTGCTACACATACTGTGTTACGCGTGTTCTGAGAGCTGAGTTGTTGGCCAAGGATGCCACGTCTTACACACAAGACGGGCGGCTGGTCCTCGGTCCTAAGGAGTAAACAGTGGGTCTGGGAAAGATAACGCCGAAATGCACAAAAGTAAGGAACAATTACCTCTGAGATATAGAACATATGTGGAAAATAAATCCTCAATCACTTAGATTTATTTGTTCTGCTGGCAAGAAGAGCCCCATAAAAATTTTGATCGGGTCCAAAAGAAAGAAAAAGTGCAACTTCAAAGCTTCCGAGACTTGTTTTTGGTGCTGAAAGCACACGTAGCCTGGTGAGGTCTTCTTTGGGATGCTGGCCAATGGGTGTGTTTGGTCATCCGAGTGTGGGCCCAACCCTACGAAGAGGAAGAGCCTGGGGATTGCTCTGTTCTGTCCACCGAAGCAGGAGCACTTGGGGCAGGGCGTGGCAAGGCCAAGTACTGCCCATGTTATATTCCTTTTCTATTGCCGGGTAACAAGTTACCACAAACAAAGTGACTCGACACAACACAAGCTCGCTCTCTGACAGTTTCCATGGCTCAGTAGTACAGATGCAGGAGACCTGAGCCCTGGGCTCGGGGTTTTGCCAAGATGTGAGCTGGGCTGTGGTTTCATCTGAGGCTCAGAGTGTCGGCAGAATGCGGTACCTTGTCATGGCGGGGTTCTCATGCCGGCTGTCATCTGGTGGCCACTCAAAGATCCTAGAAACTGCCCACAACTTCTGGCTACATGGCCCTTCACAAGCCCCACCTCACACTTCCAATCACTCCGATTTCGGGGAGGGTCCAATTCCTTTTACGTTATCACCTGATTAGGCCAGGCCCACCACGACAGTCTCCAATCTAACTCAGCGTCAATAGATTAGTAGCCAAATAGTAGAAATGACATCGCACAATACCCACAGTTCTTCTCATATTCAGATAGAGGCTATCACATGGGAGGCTGCACACTAGGAGAGCAGAATATTGGGGGACATCTTAGAATTCTGCCTACCATACATATGGGGGCCCTGGGAGAGGGGAACAGAAAGGCGATTACATGGATAGGCCCATTTCTGTTCAGAGGACAGTAAAACAGTTGCCCTTGTTCATAGGAAATTGTGAGTAATGAGGCCAGAGTTTGTATAAAAGGGGTGAGGTCAACTTTTAGATGAACTTGAAGCCAGGCAGGAGTTGGATGTAATTCCAGGAGCCGTGGGAATTCAACCACCAGCCTGGTGCTATTCAAAGCAGGGTCTGTAAGCTGGCCCATCACCATCAGCTAAGACTTGTAAGAGACATAAATTCTCAGGCTCCCCACCCCATACCTACTGAACTAGAATTTCTGGAGGTCGTGAGTGCCACAGTCTGTTTTAACAAGTTCTCTGGGCGACTCGGGTGTTCACTCAAGTTCATGAAGCACTGAGTGTTAGCCAACCCTGTATGTTTGGGGTTTTTCCTATAAAAATGGAAAGTATCCAAAGCACTTGATCTTGACAATGAGAAAAGAGTTCTACGACATCTGAAGGAGATCAGAAAGTCAAGGTTACAGAGGACTGGAGCGCTAAAGAAATACGGTCAGACCCAGGGGAGAAGGACTAGGCTCTAGCCTTCTGACAGACATCAACGGGGCATCTGCTACCAACAAGGAACTCTCGAGGAAGCCGTATACAAATTCGTTTCTTAGCATCAGCACAGCCAGTGGAGAGCGGAAACTCTTGGTCAATCTGATGGTTTCAAGAACGGAAGGTCGGCTACTCATCTAATGAGCTGTATATAGGTGTATCCTGATGCTGACCCCTAAGTACCATCCAACTGGAAAATCCTCGCTGCTGTGGCTGCACTAACACGGAACAGTCATGTGACCATCTCATGGGGGCAGGAGCCCAAGTTAGAAGCAACTGACTGGTGCTCAGACGCTGAGGTGCTGGCATCTTCATCCCTGGAGTGGAATCCCAGCTCTCCTACTGGGCGGCCTCTGTAAGTCTCTGTTCTTCTCACTACTGGTCGGCCTCTGTAAGTCTCTGTTCTTCTCGTCTACTCAAGGGGGACAATACAGCACTATCCTTGGTGAGGATTAAATAACTCAGGCACCACAACCCAATTAAATATTTCCAAAGGATCTGAATAAACATTTCTCCAATGAAGACACACGCAGGGCCAACGAACACGTGGAAAGATGCTCAACATCACGAGGCAGAAGGAAACTACGAACCCAAACCACAATGAGGCAGCATTTCATACCGACGGAATAGCCATAGTGAGACAACGGACAAGAACACGTGGTGGTAAGGATGTGGAGAAACTGGAACTCTCATACATAGTCGACAGGAATGCAAAATGGGAATGCTTCGACGGTTCCAGAAAAGGTGAGACAGAAAAAACATGTGACCAAGGAACAGACTCAAGGGAATGGAAAATAAATGTCCACGCAAAAATGTGCATGTGAATATTCAGAGAAGCATTATTCTTAAGAGTCAAAACACGTAAACAACCCAAATGTCCATTAACATTAAGTGGATTAAAAAAATGACGCCTATTCATGCACTGGAATATAGATCGGCCTTAAAAAAAGAATAAATCAGTGATACTTAGTACAACATGGATGAGCCTTGAGAACAGAACAGAAAGTGTAGGAAACCAGGCACAAAAGACCACATGCCATATGCTTCCGTCGTACAACTGTCCAGAATAGGCAAATCCATAGACACAGAAAGCCAGTCAGTGACTGCCAGCGGGCTGAGAAGAAAGGGAAATGAAAGTGACTTCCAATGGAAATATTCTGGAATTAGATTGTGATAATTTTTACAAAACCTTGTGAATATCTACGAAAACCAACTGAGTTTTACCTTTTAAAGGAGTAAATCTTACGGTATGTAAACTGTGTCTCAATTTTTTATATAAAAAAATCCACAAAGATAGACTTTGTCAGCATCGCTGGCACATAAACAATTAATAAAAGCTATCTTTGCAGAATAACAAGCCTGGCGAGAATATAAAGTGATGCAGCCACTGTGAAAAATGGGATGGGGGCTTCTCGAAAAATTAAACATAGAATTCCCACATGAGCTAGCAATTTCTCTTCTCAGAGGATGCCCAAAGGAACTGAGGTCAGGGTCTCAAGCAGATATGTGTATGGGGAAAAGGTGAAAGCGACCCAACTGTGCTTCAACAGCTGAACGGATAAACAGATGCGGCCTATCCCTATAGGGGATATGCTTCAGCCTTAAAGCGGAAGGACGTTCTGACACCTGGCACAATGGAGAGGAACCTCGAGGACATTACGCTGAGTGAAGCAGGCCAGACACAAAGGGACCAACACCGCATATTACTTCCTGCACTCACTACAGTGCTTACCACAGCACCTAGAGCGGCCAACTTCATATAGACACAGAGTGAGAATTATGGGTGCCGGGGATCGGGGATCGGAATGGGGAGGTTTTGTCTAAAGGGTACAGAGTTTCCCCTTGAGAAGCTGAAAAAGTTCTGGAGAGGATGGTGACGACACTTGCACACGATGTACTTAATGCCACAGAACTGCACATGTGAAAATGGTTAAAATGGCACATTTTATATGTAATTAATCACAATTTTTTAAAAGTTAAAAATAGAGGTAAATAGGTGGGGTATTGAGGATGAAGGCTGTAAAATAATATCTTCTGTAAATTCTCAGTGAAGAAATAATAATAAAATACCCTTATGTTTGTCTTTTTAAAAAATGAGGAATTATACATGGCTTCACTGCAGTGGGCCAAGGACCACAACGCGTTCACATGAACATCACTGAGCGCCTCCAGGTTTGGGGCAGGGGGTGGGCAGGAAGCTGAGGGGTCCTCTTTAGGACGCACTGATGATCTCAGCCTTCTGGGGAGCAAACTGCGTTCCCCATCTTAGCTCTGGAACGTCTGCACGCCGGCGTTTCCACAGCAGCCATCTGGGCCGCGCTCCCTGAAGTGGTGGCTCAGGTATCCCTGGAGCTGAATGAATCAAGCCAAACTGAGAAGCAATCATCAGAGAGACGATGCTTTTCAGACAGCAAGTGGCCACCTGTACGCCAGACACCATATTTTGAAAGGCTAGGAAGAGCTGTCCAATCTGGGGTTAATGAAGTCTTTGAAAAGATAACTACACATTGTCAAGATGCTAGGTCTTTTCACAGTAAGTGCTAGCCTGGAATGAGTCGTCATTTTCTTTCAATGAAATGTTTATCTGGCCGACTTGCTAATAGTTTTTATTCTTCATCAAAGAATTTCAGAAACTGCTTTGCATGCAGAACAAAATAATGATAATAATCATTTAAAGTATTCAGAAAAAAATCCTAATATTCCCAAGAGAAAATATAATTATATAAGCGTTCTGCTCTAGTATTCTTAGTTTTATTTCACCAGATGTATAATACCTCTTTGGTTTGATTTAATACCTCATCTCACATCCCAAGAGAAATTTGTGTAGGAAAAAAGTCTCATGATGCGCACCTGCTATTTATTATTATAATTTCTCATAAAACTTGTAGAGCTTGCACTATTAACTCCACAAAAGCAGAGAAAAGACCAATAAATGTTGAATATGCCTCCAGAAGATAATAGATACACAGTAAAAAAATCACTTTTTAAATTATTTTATGTACTTCATACCCAAAATATGTGTTTCAAATTTTTTCATTGATTAAATAAATTTCTATACCAAATGGATTCAGTCTCATTCTTAAAATACGCCTTAACTTCTAGTTAAATATTTAAAATTAGACCCATGCATTTATATCTGTCCTTTCCCAAAGCTTATTAATATGAGAATAAAGAAATTTTAAAATACCATGTTATTTCACTTAGATGTGGAGTTTAAGAAACGAAACAAATGAACAAAGGGAAAAAAAGAGAGACGAACCAAGAAAAAGACTCTGACTATACAGAACACGGGGATGGAGGTGGGTGGAGGGGTGGGTGAAGCAGGTGATGGGGATTAAGGCGTGCACTTATTATGGTGAGCACTAATGGAGAGAACTGTTGAATCACTATATTGTGCACCAGAAACTAACGCAATACTGTATGTAAACAGTACTGGAATTAAGATTTTAAAAAAGAGAGAGAGAAATTTAAAAATAGAAAAAAACAGTCACAAGGATTTAAAGAATAGAAGAGACAACAGCAGAGGAGAGATGCCGACAATGGTTTGGAAGCTGGAGACAGCAGGCATGAGCAGTCGGCAGGGCTGAGTAAGTCGAATGCCTACGATGTGGAAGAGGAGAGACGAGGCATGATCAAGCCAGTTCCCACATCACAATCCCGGAAAGGTCCAGAGATGAGACCTTTGATATACAACGTAGAGTGTTATATGTCAAGCGCCAGGTATCAGGAGGGAGGTGTGGGACTGAAAACCAGGGACGAGCTGTAGGTCAGTCTAGAAAGATGGGCCTACACGTCATCTCAAAGTCAACATACGGAAAACCATACCCCACGTTCTCCATGCCAGCTGCCTTCCAGCCTGTACCTACTGCACCTCTATCCTTTTGGCGGCCAGGCTCCACGACCTTCCATCATCCGTACTCTATGCCTCTTCATCTGCCAAGTCCACAGAGCCATAGATAGTCCTGCAGATCTTTTTTTTTTTTCCATGAAAGGTCTCCAGGATTGTGATAGCCAGCCTCCAAGATTGCCCCCAGTGGTCTTCCTGGTAGTCACAGCCTAGAGCAGCCCCCTCCCACATCAAATCAGGACTGACTTGACTGAACAATTCAATACTGCGGACGTGTTCCAAAGCCAGGTCCGCTTCCACTGTGAGCTCTTGAACTGCTTTTCTTGGAGGTGGCCAAACACATGTCATGAGGACACACGCAAACGTCCACGTGGAAATCATATCTAAAAAGGAACCAATCTGCCAGCAACAAGCTGTGAGTGAGTCATCTTGGAAATCGATTTCTCAGCCCCAGTCGAGCCTTTGGATGACTGCGACCCCAGATGAGATCGGTCATTACCCTCTCCCTCTGTTTCTGTCCTGATTCTCAATATCCTAATAGGCCAGCATCAGCTATAAGGTGGCTCAAGTTTTGTCCTGGTTTTTTTTTTAACTTGTCATTTTAACATACAATCACAGAAAGGTGCGAGATAGTTTATAGAGTCCCGCGTACATTTCAGCCACCTGCCCCCGATGGTGACATCTTATGTAACTATAGTACACTATCCAAACAGGACATGAGTAAGCAAAAAGAAAAACTATCTCTTTTTTTCGAAGATTTTATTTTTAAGTAATCTCTATACCCAACATGGGGCTTAAACTTACAATCCCAAGATCAAGAGTCATACACTCCAGCAACTGGGCCAGTCAGATGCCCCGAAAATTATCCCTTTTTCCTAAGCCTCAGTGAGTAGCTATGCAACTGTCAGCAAATACCTGTTATCTCAGAAACTCCGTTTCCTCATCTATAAAATTGGGATCTTAGCTCCTGCTCCAAAGGTTTGTGGAAGAATTGAGATTATATTCCGAAAACATCTAGAATGGTGCCTAGTTTGGCACAGAAAATTCAATAAATGCCAGCTTTTGTGATTATTCTGTACATTTCACAATAAAAACAAATAATTCTCAACTCCTATAGACTGATTATCACTTTCTCTATGAGATCAGCAGAAATAACACCAGATTTTTCTTTAAAAAGTTCCACAATACTTGACATCATTAAGACCTCAAGGCAAAAAAAAAAAAAAAACATACTTCAGACACACAGGAAGGAAAGGCAAGTGACCTACCAAATAGAAAAAAAAAAAAAAACAAACAAGCCTTCCATTTCTCTGTAACAACACTGAAATCCAGACAATAGCGGAGCAACAAGAGGATGTTTTGAAGGAAAAAACGTGAGATGCGCACAAAATCGAGTCATGAGACCACTCAAGCAAAGAGGCAACAGAGACAGTCTCCAGCATGAAGGAGCTCAGAAAACACATAACCCCATGAGGCCTTTGATAAAACTGCTTGAAGATGACAAATAAGAGACAAAACGAAAACCTGAAGAATGGAGAACCTTTGGCCAAACAATGGATGACGAGCAGAGAATCCATTTAAATAGAATTAATGTCAAGCAGTTGTGAAAAGCATGGTCACAGAGCATAATGTAACAGTTCTGTAAATAATCACAGCATGAATATAATATAATAATGAAGAAAATCAGAAGGGGAAAATGGGAAAAAATGGGAAATTACCAATGTCGTCAACTTTCACAGCAAGGAGTCAGTATTATCTAAAATTGAAAACTGTAATTCAAAGATACATAATGTCTTCAACTGCTTAATGTTATTCATAATCTACTTCCTTAACCTCAGATCAGTCTAATAATCCGTCACAGGAAAGAGACACACACACACACACACACACACACACACACACACGCATGCACATGTATTTGAAGTTTAGCACTTCTCCTGGTTCCAAATCACTTTAATTTCTTCTTGCTAAATTAAGTCAAGTTAATGTTAATACCTTCACAAAATTAGAAATGAAGACATAGTTTGGTGTAACTATCTGCCCATCTTCAATCCTTTCTGGAGACGTACTTTGAAAGGTGTATTAAAGTGATACCTATCCAATGGGGATAGTATTTATGTCTACTCGGTAGGGATTCTGGGTAGATTTTTAGTTTAGTCTTTGCCAGTTTCTGTATTCATCGAACAAGCATGTATTCTTTTAATACAAGGAATAAAGTCACGACTTGTTTTCTTTTGTAGCCTTTTCTATTTCCACTCCCAGTACTGCTCAAATGATGCAAACCAGAAAGAAAAGCCATCTTTGATAGGACTCATTCTTGCCAGGAAATGTCTAGCCGACTCGTCTCTTGCTGCACATAAACACGGCCGTCGATGGCTGGAGGAGCGTCACATCAGAGTGCAGAAGCCAAAGTCCTTAGTGAGTGGTTGGAGTGTGGGCTTTGTCTCCGCTACCTGACGGCCTATTTCGGGGTTTCTATCACCACGCTTGCTTCTCCAGGTATTTGATTGTACCCTAGAAAATAATTCTGAGATCCTGGATGAATTCATTTGCCTGCCTTTTTTTGCTTGTACACAAACATTCTATTCTGAAACTTATAGCACATAAGTAGTTTTTCTTTCTGGTAAATTCTTGGTTAATCTTCATACGAAAAATCTCTACTTTCAGCAAGTTTACAAGATGGCCAGCACCTGTCAATAAAATTCAATTTCAATTTAGATCTGTTGTCAACAAAACTGAAATTTTCCTCGGGGGGGGGGCAGGAAGAGTGTATCTCCCACAAGCTGCTGAGTCACGGGTTGTATTTCTGTCAGGGTAAGCTATCCTGGAACGAGCCAGAATTGCTGACTTCCACAGAACCCAGGAAGGAGGTCTGTGCGTGGCTGTCCAATTCAAACCAACGTGCGGCACTCGGATGATAAGCCAGCACATGTCTGAAAGGACGCTGAGCTAAATAAAACCTAAAACCAGAGTTAATAACAGAAGTCTATGCGATGTGTTTCAGGCAATTCAGAATCCAAGCAGGAGTGAAAACCCTTGGAAACCTGCTAAGAAGAGAGAATAAGAAGAGAGAGAAACTCAAATGTCTCACACGTCGGGTAGCTGAGCAGAAGGGCAGGGGGAAGCTGGGAAGTTTGGGCAGATTGGAAGTCGTGCCTTCCAACAGGGCACTGTTATGGGGGGCTCCCATGAGTAGCGTCACCCCTCCCATCTCCCTCTACATCTGTAGAGCTGCAGAGTTGTGGAGTCCCCCGCAGCGGGCACCTGCTCGGCGCTGCACGGGGGCCTAGGCATTCTGCCCGACTGGGACTGTGGTCCCTGCTGTGACGTGAGAAACATTCACAGCTACACGTGGTGCCCACCGTGTGTGCACGTGCATGTCAGTGTGTGATGTGTACCGAGGTCTCCTTTTCTTTAACACTTGCTAAAATGTTATTTATGTTTGAGCGAAAATTCAGGTTATTTCTCAATGCTTCATGAATCCCCAAAAAGAATTTGATTATGAAGGTTAAAAAAGAACTTCATTATAAGGCAATTCGTGCCTGGTGCCCCCTCCAAAAACCATGCAACCATGTTATTAAGACACACTTAATGTATTTCATACGGGGCGGGGGAAGAGGCTTTTGTTTAATCTAGACTCAAAATACATCTCAGCCGAGTCAGTGCGTGAACATAATAGCTTTGCACGTCAATGTGTGTGCCTTGGGCACGTGAGCGCTTGGCTGCGTCTGAGAAGGAAGCAGAATGTATCTTTCTGCCTCTTTTCATTTGCTCCCCGAGTGCCAGGGAGCTGCCCCGCACTGCCCTCAGGAATATTCTTCCCCCGAGGAAACGTTACCTCGGGGAAGAATCTGAAAACGGCAGTTACATGAAGCTCCAAATGCCAGTTAACTAAGCATTTCCAGGAATGGGTTGCACACGCATCCATCTTGTCTATTCAAGCAGTGAGATGTTTTAACTGCCCAGGTGAGGCTTTTGCACTAAGCGGGCTGCTCAGAATAGGGTCGTGAAATTAGAACGGAATCCCCTCCCCCCGGGAGCATCCGCACGTTTAGCAGAGATTAAGTCCGCAAGCCCGGGCAACGAAATCCTAAAGAAGGGACATCAACCAGCAGGCACAGGACACAGTTTTGAGGCCTTTTCAACACTGGATTTTTTGTAGTTCTCCAAAAATGTGACCCGGGCGGCCTCCTTCCTCCTGGGGCTGGCCTGTCGGGCCCGTTAGCCCAAACTGCAAACAATGCAGTTTATCCCTTGATCTATGGAGGTGATTTCCAAAATTCCTGTGTCCTGCAGGTGTCAACAGGTATTACCCTGGATAAAGGGATCTGCGGTCAGATAATTTGGGGAGACGCAAACAAAATTAAGTGTGTGTCTCTACTGCTGTCTTTCTGAGTCTCCAATAGGCTCAGGCGCATTTAGGAGCTTCAAGACAGAATGTGTTCCTTGAAGCTTCTCGAAATTAATCTCTCTTAGCTCTACGCTTTCAAACACAGATCTTAGGCAATAGTTGTACTATTCGGATACCTGGAGGACATAGGAGTCGTCTTGGGGGCCGTGGTAGGCATGGAGTCCACGGAGCAACTCTCCCTTCAAGAGAGCCTGCTCCGGGAGCACACGTGAGTGGGAACATGTACATACCGCACCTGGGTTCAACAAAATACCACACCACGAACTCCGAGACTGAGCGGCTTATAATCAACTGATTTATTTTTCACAGCACTGGAGCTCGAGATGGAGGCATCGGCAGATTTGGTGTCTGGTGGGGGCCCCTTCCTGGTTCTTGCGGTGTCCTCACACCGTGGAAGGACGAGGGAGCTCTCTGCCACCTCTCCTATGAGGACACTAACGTCATTCCCGACGGCTCCACCTTCACGACACCATCACCTCCCAGAGGCCCCACCTCCTAATACCAACACACTGGGGGTTCGTTTCAACTCAGGAATTTTGAGGGACTCCCAACACCCTGGCTAAAATTTTCTACGGTGGGCCGAAGCGCTTCTTATGCAATCCTTCGTTCTCCCCCCTCACGAGAGTCAGACCTGCATCTCCGTCTAAAGGCTCGCCCTACCTTCTGCGGCTCCCTGTCCCTTTCTCCTTCACCGGCATTATGGATCCCAACAGACGTGTCTACCTCGAACCTGCCAATATGACTTTATTTGGGGAAAAAAGGGTGTTTGCAGATGTTATTAAGGATCTTGAGATGAGATCTTCATAAGACGCGTTACAACTGGTGTCCTTATAAGAGGGGCAGAGCACAGAGAGACCCAGAGGACGCACGGGAAGACAGAGGCACAGACCGTAGCGATGCTCCCACAAGCTGCATCCCTCTGCAGCTGGAGGAAGCAGGCGTGTTTCCCTTGGAGCCTGTGGAGTCGACACGACCTGCTGACATCTGATCCCAGGCTTCTGCTCTTTAGAACTGAGAGAGAATGATTTAAGCCACCAGGTTTGTAGTAAATTGTTACAGTGGCCCTGGGAAATGACCACAGACATGTCCTCCAATAACACCTTGCGTGTCTAAGCCTATTTTGGCATCTTCTTCTGGAAGGACCTACACTGACATAGGAGCTTCCTAAAATTCAGAGTCTTGGGCCTTGGTCCCTACACTAGCATCGAGGTTCTGATTTATGTGGTCAGGTCTGCACATCAGGTTCTCAGCTCTGGTTGCATATAGAATCACCTGGGGAATTTTTTTTAACTTCCTAATGCCCAAGCCACACCCCAGACCAACTGAATGAGAATATCTTGGGGGCGGAATATCTCAGTCTTCTTTGAAGCTCTCCAGATACAGCCAAGTATCTGTAGAACCATATCTGGTTCTGAGATCTGAGCACGCATCAGAACCACCTGGAGGGCTTGTCAGAACACAGACTGCTGAGCAGTGCAAGTGAGTAGGTCTGGAGTGGGGCCCAAGAACTTGCATTTCTAACAAGTTCCCAGCTGCTTCCTATGCTGCTGTTCCAGAGAGTACATTCTGAGAACCACGAAGCTAGAGGAAGACTCCAACCATACATTCACCCAAAGAATTCTACGATACCAAATGTTATTAGTCGAAAAAGGTTCT
The DNA here is from genome assembly GCA_004024585.1 of Paradoxurus hermaphroditus. NCBI lineage: Eukaryota > Metazoa > Chordata > Mammalia > Carnivora > Viverridae > Paradoxurus > Paradoxurus hermaphroditus. The sequence goes on from PITB01004167.1 coordinate 39,243, forward strand.
CTCTCTCATTGCACGATGAGCAAACTAAGACACAGAGAGGTGAAGTGACAACCTTCTCCATGCCCACACCCCACCCCGCTATAGGCTGAATACTTCTGTGCCCTCAAAATTCCCATGTTGAAGCTTAATCCCCAGATGGAGGGTACTAGAAGGTTGGGCCTTTAGGAGGTGATTAGGTCATGAGGATGAGACTGGATTAGAAATCAGGAACGGAATTAGTGCCCTTATAAAAGAGACCCCAGAACCTCCCTTGCCTCTTCCACCATGTGAGGACACAGCAAGGAGACAACCATCTATGAAGCAGGAAGTAGGACCTCTCCAAACATAGAATCTCCGAGCACCCCGATCTGGGACTTCCACCCTCCAGAACTGTGAGAAATCAACGTCCATTGCTGTTAAGTCATGCAAACTAGAGTATTCTGTTACAGCAGCCTGAATGGGATAAACCACCCTCCACCTCTGGAAATTCATCCAGATCACAGATCTGGGTTTTGAGCCCAAGCTGGCTGATTTAATGCCATCAAATCTGCCCACAGACCTTGTCCAGCTTTCTGGTTTCTTCTAAACACAGCCCTACAAAACAGAGATGGGATTATACACAAAAATAAATTAAAAATGGCTGAAAGACCTAAATGTGAGACAGGAAACCATCAAAATCCTAGAGAAAACATGCAGCAACCTCTTTGACCTCGGCCGTAGCAACTTCTTACTAGACTTGTCGCCGGAGGCAAGGGAAACAAAAGCAAACATGAACTATTGGGACCTCATCAAGATAAAAAGCCTCGGCACAGTGAAGGAAACAACCAACAAAACTAAAAGGCAACCTACAGAATGGGAGAAGATATTTGCAAATGACATCTCTGATAAATGTTTAGTATCCAAAACCTATGAAGAACTTATCAAACTCAAAAAGCAAATAACCCAGTTAAGAAATGGGCAGAAGACATGAATAGACACTTTTCCAAAGAATACATGCAGATAGGTAATGGACACATGAAAAGATGCTCAACATCACTCATCATCAGGGAAATACAAATCAAAACCACAATGAGATACCACCTCACACCTGTCAAAATGGCTAAAATTAACAACACAAGAAACAATAGGTGTTGGCAAGGATGTAGAGACAAGGCAACCCACTTGCACTGCTGGTGGGAATGCAAACTGGTACAGCCGCTCTGGAGAAGAGTATGGAGGTTCCTCAAAAAACTAAAAGTAGTATTACCTTACAACCTAGCAATTGTACTATTAGGAATTTACCCAAAGGATACAAAAATACAGATTCAAAGGGAAACATGTACCCCGATGTTTACCGAAGAATTATCAACAATAGCCAAACTATGAAGAAAGCCCAAATGTCTGTCAACTGATTAATGGATGAAGAAGATGCGAGATATTTGTGTGTATATACACACACACGCACATACATACATACATACATACATACACACACACTGTGGAATATTACTCAACCAGCAAAAAGAATGAAATCCTGCCATTTGCAACAACGTGGATGGCTAGAATGTATTATGCTAAGTGAAATAAGTTAGAGAAAGACAAATACCATATAACTTTAATCATATGTAGAATTTAAGAAACAAAACAGATGAACATATGGGAAGGGGTGGGGAAAGGAGAAGAAACAAACCATAAGAGACTCTTATCGACAGAGAACAAACTGAGGGTGCATGGAGGGAGGTGGGTGGGAGGTGGGTGATGGGTACAGAGGAAGGCACTTGTTGTGATGAGCACTGGGTGTTGTAGAGAAGTGATGAATCACCGAATTCTATTCTTGAAACCAGTATTGCACTGTATGTTAACTAAAAGTTAATTAATTTATTTATTCTTTATTTATTTAAAAAATAGAGCTGGGATCAACGGCCAAAACGAAACCCCAGAACATGCAAGTGGAGCCCCCAGCTGGAGGAGATGCCAGGGCCTGCACTGGATCGCAGCAAGCATGGAAGTGAGTGGATGGGTTACCACTGCCAAGGACGGTCTTGTTTCACTGAAAATTGAACTTATCAGCCTCCAGTTCAGTTCTCTGCCCCCCAATTCATCAACTGAGATAATTAGGCAAAGATTTCCTGCCTTATTTTAATGTATAGATTCTTTTGAGGTGCAAAGAAATTACCCAAATTTAATCTGAAAGTCTAATCTGAACAGGTGAGGACAAAATGTAATTAATTTGTGTTCTTCTAAAAGTCCTGTGCAATTTATACTCAGAAACACAAGCTGAAGTGACTTTGTCTATGTCTATTTGGTGCTAAAGGTGCTGTGTCTTTCTCGGTAAAAATACCAGCACTGAGCTTCAGTCGACCTCCGCGTACTGACGCTTGCCGCGCCTAACACGGAAACAAGTCTTGAAGTTGGACTGACTCTCTGGGGAGGAAGGAAGGAGGGCCTGCAGAGCACGGCTGAATCTACAGGATGTGGAAAGAAAAGCTTCCTGGCTTTTCAACTGAAGTGTCTAGGCTTTTAGCATTACCTCTCCTGTTGCATTTAAACTTATGACTTGGGAGGAAGACACATCGAGGGAAATAAGGTCCAGGAAACATTCGTCCTCAACACTGCTGTGCAGGTCTTCACGGGCAGCTCGTGACACCCCACCTAAAGAGTGGTGTCTGAGAGCTTGGGAGGTTAAGGAGGCAAGCTGTTTCATTCCACAAGGAATAACACGAAGGACTGAGGAAAGCAAAGAGCTCCTTTATCATGTAACATAAGTCCTTAGAACTAATTTGCTAGCGTTGTAATCTCCAAAGAGCAAATTTGTATACTTGGTGAAACCTGTTACCATCGAAACTGCCGCAAATCAGCCACTGATGGATGTTTCCGTGATGAGAGAAAAGCAGGGAGGGAAGGCAATTTTCACAGTCCTGCGAAGATGGAGCAAACGACCCGTGCCCTCCACTTGGGCTATCTGTCACTGTTCGATTGTGGGCAGGGCCAGCAGGGACAACATTCTGATATTCTGAGACTGGGAAGTCTCTCTGGCAAACTGGGTAGAATATCCCCAGGGATCTGTGAGAAGATCAGCACGCACTCGCCGAAGCCCGTTTTCTCATCTACAAGAGGAAAGTAATGTATGTCCTGGGCAGAAAGGCAGCAACTCAGGACCAGTGCAAGCGGGGCGGCAAGGAGGCAGATGGGAAAGGATGATAATGACGATGGTGGCCATTTATGAAGCCAGAGAGCACGCTGAGCACATTCGGTGAACTCTCTCATTCATCCCTCTGACGACGCTGTAACTTACAGCCTACCACTAATTCCATGTTTCAGTTGAGGAAATTAATGCACAAAGAAATTAAGCGATCTGCCCTAGGCCACACAGATTGCCAGTAAATCGTAGAATCCAAATGAATACTCGGTTTTATCTGATTCCACCATCCACAGCCTTAACCACAAGAGTCAACAGCCAGCCCGTCCTTTCCTACCCTGCTCTCGCCGTTATTCCCAAAAGGATTTAAGGTAGCTCTTTCAAGAAACGCTATTTTTTAATTTAAAAAAAAGAAAAAAAACATGAAAAGTGAGAAAAATGGAGTAGAGAGAAAAAATAATCAAATGTGTATTTGTACCCACGGCAGGGAAGCTATGCGTTTGCATTTGGGATCTCTTTGCAATTTCATTCTCAAGGTTAAACATTTGTTTAAATAATGTCTAGACTTCAAATAATTGGAAGATGGAAGTACTTTCTGTGTTGCGAAATGAAATAAATGCAGTTCATCGGCACTGGTAAGATGAAAAAGGCGTAGTTTCATTTAATGGGCGTTAATATTTGAAATAAAAGCAGATACCTTAAAAAAGAAAGGCAATTAGGGGCACCTGGTTGGCTCAGTGCTGACAGCTCAGAGCCTAGAACCTGCTTCCAATTCTGTGTCTCCCTCTCTCTGCCCCTCCCCTACTCGCTCTCTCTCTCTCTCTCTCTCTCTCTCAAAAATAAATAAACATTAAAAGAAAAAGGCAATTAGCTTTGGGAATCAAAGCGTAATACTGTATTTCTTAATCTTTTTTCCTTGCTTCACATACTGGAAACGGTCTTTACCAAGGAAGCCAAGGAAGGTGGTAAAGGCTTTCCACAGGAAGCTGGTCTCCCTTCCTATACACATGAAGGTCCTGAAGAAAATGGACCCCAAAGGTCAATATGCCAAAAGTCAACAAATGAACAGCAGTTCTACATAGCATATACAAGACGGCCTCTGTTCTTTAGAGGTGAATTTACAAAGTACCATTAAACTTTACCCTTCTAACACAATCTTCGGCAATATATATTCAGTATGTCATACACGTTCACTAAATTGATTTTCTTTCATAACTGATGATATATTCCACCAGCCTAGAGCTGATGAGCATCTGATGGGGGTTAAAGATTCGCTACTTCTGACACGCCTAAATACTTCCATTTTGGTTGCAATGTTTATGTTTACGTATCATGTTCGTGAAACGTATGCCTCCTATCATAGTGCTAGAACTTCCTTTTTTTTCTTTTCCATTTACACTTACAGAGAAAAACAAAGAATGCAATACAAATGGAAAAGCAGACATACCAAAACACACTTCTACACCAAGCCAAGCAACGTGCTGAAAAAGAACCAGCGGCAGCAAGGGGCACCTCCTCGTGACAGCCAGAAACCTCCATTCCTCGCTGACATACACAAAATGACACTTGAAGAATGTCCAGGTATAATCTGCAAAAATACATGATGTTTAGGAATATCAAGTCTATGACAGGTGGGGACTACTTCTATGATCGTTACAACATCCCTTGGTACTGACAGAACACACATTATCTTCCTGATGCTACAAGGAAGGAAATGATGTAAAGGAAAGAAAACCAGGATTTAGACCCGCGAATGAAGAAAGCATTCCCTGGAAACATTCGCATTCAACAAATGAGCTGATTTACACTACGGACATTGGGGCAGACCATTCTTCGTTGTGGGGGCTGCTGTCTGTACACCGTAGGGTCTTCAGCACCATCCCTGGTATCTACCCACTAGATGCCAATGGCAACCTCCCGCCCCAGCTGTGACATCCAAAAATGCCCAGACAATTTTAAATATCCTCTGGGGGTAGCGGGGTAAGTGAGGAGGCAAAATCATCTGAGCCAACCCACCGCAGTGAGATTCACAGACTTAGATTTTCAAGAGCTTTCAAGTCCAGGAGGAGCCTGCACACACATGGGTTTGTTGGAAGGATTCAAGTACACGGAACTGCAGCCTAATTTGTTTCCTTGCCTGTGCCGTGCACAAATAAGCCAATATTTATCAAGACCATAAACCTACTCGACCCATGTCTCCAGCCTGATATTTGCTGGAATTAGAATGATATCACCAAACCCAGACACCCATGTTGATCATATGTGTCAACTGTTGGTCTTCATCAGTGATTCATGAAATTGGAATTGTGTCCAAAGTTAAAACGACAATCCTCAAGTTTTACTTAAAGAGTCATTTAGCAAATTAAGCATTCTTTTAAACTCTTTCAGATGAATTTACAAAAATTAGAAATCACCTAAAAGGTAGGTAACAGAATGGTAATTAATTAAAACACAGTATATCCTTAAAGTAGAACTGTATATCATCATTAATTATCACATTTTTGAAGAATATGTGATTACACAGGAAAATACTGAGGACACAGTGATAAATGAATAAATTAGTATTTATAATTATATAAAATATTTGCATATATAATTATATAAAACATTTGCATGTTCAAACTTTATGAGCATAATGTTATCAGTCTTTATCACAAGGTGTTAAGATTTTGGTTTTCATTTTCCTCCTTTGCTTTTATGTTTTAAATGCTCTTTATTGAACAGTTAACTGTTTTATAGTTTAAAAGATCCATTCTTAATTTATCCAAAATAAAAGTCAAAAGTTGATCCTACATGTCCCACTTTTCTTATAAAAACTATCATGGGTTTTAAATTTATCAAATTGTGGTTTTGCTCAGAGAAAGTGGCTACAATATGCCACCATCATGTCTATATTTGCACATCAGAACTAATTCCTTCTTCCCATGGTACCAATGGGAAAACACAAAGCAACACTCTTCACTACAAGTACAGAGCCCCTCCAACCGTCTTCTCTTTGGCCATGGGTGACAAACACTGGTACTGCTTTGTAGATCTCCAAAATCAGTGTCTAAGTCAAAAGCCTAAAGAACAAAAATCACTCCAAAGTGAACTCAGAAAGAGTCCAAGACATGATGAGCATTTTTAAAAGACAGTGAGGTACGTGACTTAGAGCGGGTGGCCACGAGGGCTGGAGTGGAAGTGGCAAGCTTGGTGAGGATGCCGGGACCCAGCTGGATGTCTGCAGCCATATCTCTCCTTACCTTCTGACCTTCAGGTAAGAGAGGGGAAGGAAGCTCATTGAAGGTCAACTCCAAGGGCAGAGGCATGAGGGAGGTGCATTTGAGGGGTCTCCAGCAGATGGCAGTAACGGCTAAATCAGGCATGCAAATTAGCTCAGATCCACCAGGCCATAGTCACAAAAGGAAGGTGAGCCATCTCTTCATCGTTCTCCAAGAGTGACATTCTTACCCGTAAAGGCGTCCATACATCTAAAGCAGAAAGACAGAAACTGATGGGATGACGTGTATGGCAGCCAGGAATGAGTTTCACTGCCACAGCCAACGCCTCAAGCTTTGCTGTGACTCCTTGTATAAGGGGTGAGTTTGCAATAACTCCGTGGTACCCACTGGTCCTTTGGCTGTCGCTGGGGAGGCATGAAAAAGATTATAAAGGACAGTTTATGACACTTTGTGCTACTTGTCTCCAATGCAGACACAAAGCAAGTGAGCGTGGGTCACCACGTGAATTTCAGAACAAGAATCTCCTGAAATTGAAGGCAACAAACCCAAAACACCATTTGCAGAAGGCCAGAACATCTCCTTCGGTAGCACGGTACAATGCAAAACCTAGCAGTCAGGCGGCCACTAGCCTTCCTGGTCGACTCGCTGGGTGATCTTGTCAAATGCTCAACTTCTCTTGGGTTCGTTTTACTCATCAATAGAACAAAGGTCTTGGTCACGATGAAATTCAAGATTCTCTCCAGTGCTGAGATTCCAGGATCCCCTAGATTCTTTACCTCACAGATACATCTCTGTCTGCCTTGGACCAATGAGGTCAGACAGGATCCAAATTCAACTCAATTCACTGAACACTGTGCCAGTGTTGAGTGCATCTCTCTGTTTGAAGAGAAAATCATGGTTTCTGACACCAGAATTCTGACCCTTTCCATTTGTCAGTGCGTCCCAGTGTAAGAGGGTAACTCACTGACTATTCCTTGGGTATTTGGTCCTATGTTCAGTCAACCATGCGGTCTGACCTATTTTGCCTTTTCTGGAAATAGTCGTATTTGATGAAATGCAGAAGCTCTCCAAAGACTCTAGTACAAGGACACAGCAACGAATGATCGGTTTTCCTACACTGTTTTTCCAAATCAGCGAGGTCACTGTAAGAAATAAGCCCGGCACTCAACGAGTCTTGGCTTGGGTACCATGGTCTCTAGGAAATGCATTCCCCGGGCCAGCCAGGGCTTGCTTTCATTCCTTCCCCTATACGCAAGGAGTGGAGGAGCCGTGTTTTTGGCTTCAGAATCCTGTTTGGCTGGTGGAGAACTCCACTTTGATCACTCGTATTCTTTCTGCTATATCATTTCTTAACAGCAACGCTCTTTGCATCTCATTTCGGGTCTCCACTCATACTGATCAAAGATAATGACATTCTTAGCGAGCAAACGATACCATTTCCCAGCTCAGTATTTTTCTAGGACAATTTGTTAAACAGATTTTAGGGGAGGCCTGGAAGTGGGGGAAGCACTCCAACTCATGTTGCTGTGGCAACTTCTACAAAAGCTAACGGTACACTTGCTCTGCTTCTGAGTGCAGTTTTACTTCTTAAAATATCGATTTTCGTGGTGCAGAGATGTAATTAGCCAGGTCTGTACAGGGGGAGGATTTTTTTTTTTTCACTCTCTTCCGTAGGTGCTGGAAGGTCAGACTGAGACAAAGGCCTTTCACAGATACAATAACCGGAGTTTCAGCAGTTATTCCGGGTGCAACTAGAGAGTGATGCGTGGTATGTTTGAAGGCACCCCACTCCACAGATCAGCAATGTTAGCCCTTTGCTAGGACTACTGAAGACAATCATTTGGGGGCGAGTGGGGGTGATCACCACGATGCAGTTCTCAGCACACTGGCCAAGAAAGTTACCTGGCAAACCTGGTCTGGGAACACTCTGCCTGGTTCACTCGTCTCGTGGAACCCTTTTAAATTGGCTGCACAAGTTATGAAGCTTTGCAGTGCGAGTCTCGGACAGGCGTCAGACGTAAACAGGTACAGAACAGTCTCTGCAGGTGGTGCAAGGCAGATGCTGCCAGCAAAGAATGTGGGAAATGCCAGACCAGCCCTCAGGGGCTTCCTCATCGATGGAAGAAAAGTGCCAATAAAAGACGTTTAACATGCACCACGGAAACATACATCCGCCTCCTCCCCATCTACTGTCTCTATCGCGTCACTGCCAAGGAGATCTTTCCTTCTCAGGAACCAACACCGCACTCCCACTGCCTGTAGAATAAAACTGCACTGCGCACATAGAAGTCTCAGCCTTCTTCCATGTGGCCCAACCATGTCACCACCACTTTTCTTGTGCAACCCTTCCCCAACATGCACAGCCCTTGGTGTCCATCTGACCACCATTGGTCCTGCAAGTCCCGTCACAGTGTGCACCTCTGCCTGACACCATGGTATAGCTACGTCAGCCTTCTGTGTTGCCTTCAGACCTCTCCAAGTTGGCAAACCCTTCTCAGCCTTCAGAGACAGCCTCAGACCCCACTTTTTCCGAGAAGCCGACCTTGATCCTCCATCCCTACACACTCTGCGTTTACTTCTGTTTTAGGATTTGTCGTCGAATTGTGTGCGTGCCCTTTGGCCTCCCTGCCACTATGAGTTCCCTGAGGGTAGACAGTGAGACTTTTCTACCCCCACATTCTCCCAGAATTTAACTGAGTGGTCTGCACAAAGTAACCCTCTTAAAAGTACCCATTTGGTGCACACGCATGTGTACGATGAGTGCCTAACCTAACACCCAAATAAGCTCGGGCCATCGTGGAGAAGACTGGACTGGGTTTGGGGTCGGGTGGAGCTAATCTAACATTAGATGAAGGAGGTATCTTGAGCAGTGTTTTATAGAAGAGAAAGAATCTGTTCTGGCTCCAAGCGCAGGGGAACCAGCATGTTAAAGATGCTTTGCCTGGAATGCCAATTATTAGCTGACATGTTAAATGCATTTGAGGATAACGAAAGATGATTTTTAAAACATCCTATTCTATTTCCCTTTCTTTTTATCACAAAGATTGCATGATATCATAGAAGGAATCAGGGCTCTGGACCCGAGAAGCCTATATATAAACCAACTTCAACTGCTCACTGTTGGATGCAAATCACTTAAGTTCCGCAAGCCTCAGTGTTCTTACCTGCACAATGGGAGGAGTACCTTGTAGCACAGATTAAATGACATGGAGAACTGCCCTGATGCTACACGTAGACAACAAAAACTTACCCGTGTGTTCCCATCTTGCGTCATAACACACAGAAGAATTTAACTGCAGCTCAAAGCAAATCTCAATGACATCCGTACCTTTTAAAGAAAATCTCTTTACTACCTTAAATGCCTCGTTTAAGGCTCCGTTCCATTGCTAAAGTGCCGGCTGTGAGCTTCAAGGACACTGAACTCATGTTGTAATTTATAGGTGTGAACTCAGGCTGCCCTTGGGGCCAAGAGAGGCATTCAAATTAATGGTCACACTGGGCATAGAGATTCAAGCCCAAAGAACGGAGGACAGGAAGGGGAGACACCATAACTTCACGGTGCAGAAGTACTATGCTAAACAAGAGAGCAAGGTCAACGTCACTAACGATGACTGCTCTGGACACCATGGACCCCAGATCTGTGGGATCGGAAGGGCACTTGACCTCTGTCGTATAAAGGTGGGAGGGGTGAATAAATGCAAGGCACTAGCTTCGAGCGGTTGGTATGTGAACAAATGAATCTGATCATTTCGACGGTGGTGGAGCCAACAATTACTTTGGGCTGGAGACAACGCAGAGAAGTTTCTACTGACAAACGAGATTGTACGGGGGGACTTCCAGAAAAGATCTGCGGAGGAAAGAGGGCCCTCCTGTGCCACAGGATGTTGAACAGCATCCCTGACCTCTCCCCACCAGATGTAAATAGCACCCCCCCCAGGAATGACAGCCAAAAATGTCTCCAGACAGTGCCAAATGTCCCCTGCGGCTAGGAGGAAGGGGCGCATCTGTCTCTCTCCCTCACACCTTTCACCTGGTTAAGAACCACTCACATAAGAGAACTGTTCTGCCCTATCATGAAGGTCAAGGTCATGAAAAACACACAACTAAAAATGAAGGATGGAAGGTGGGGAGACTAGTCTAGGTAACATGCAACAACCTAAGGCATTCTGGACGCATGACTAACATCATGTTTCCGAAAAGTAAACATCGATTTCACTCACAGATGTTCTACTATGTTAGAGCTCATTAGAGCAAGCCTACATTTTTTTTTAATGTTTATTTATTTTCGAGACAGAGAGAGACAGAGCATGAGTCGGGGAGGGGCAGAGAGACAGGGAGACACAGAATCTGAAGCAGGCTCCAGGCTCTGAGCTGTCAGCATAGAGCCCGACGCGGGGCTCGAACTCACAGACTGTGAGATCATGACCTGAGCCGAAGTCGGACCCTAAACCGACTGAGCCACCCAGGCGCCCCCTACATTTTAATGGACATACCGTTCCCCTCAGGGCATCCCTAAAATGCAGCTTCGGAATCTGAAGGTCTGGGTGGGGCCTCAGTGTCTACACTGCTAACGACATCCCAGGGGCTGCTCCCTCAGACCACACGTGGTCCACGTCTAGCATACGGCATCATGGAGGAGGTTAAATCTATGGATAGAGAAACAGAGAACTGGACTTTCTCTTCTTGATAAAGTGGTGCTTATAAACTGGCTTTTATTTTTAATATACATAGTTAAGTTGCTGATCCTTTTGCAGTAGATGTTATTATTTGAAAAGAATATTTGAGAATAGAGGTGCCCAACTGCTCATCCACACTGACTGATATTTCTTTTCTTCTGTCTTTTCAGGGGATGAGAATAGCATGGTAATTATCTAGAGGAAGTAAACACCTATCTTTAAATTCAGGGTAACCATCTGTACCAGTATTTAAAGTTAAAATATTTGGAAAGTGTAATAAAATTATCTAAATAATTTCCACAAATCACCAAATTTTTTGAAGTTTTTACTTTAAAATATGTTTTATTTATTAAAGAAAATCTGGAGGGAAACACAAAACAAAATGAAGCTGCAGCTCCATCATTGAAACCTAATTGCTACTGAGCTTTTTAAATATTTTATTCCAGACCTTTTCTACATGGAGAGGTGTGTTGTGTTTCTTGTCATATAAAATGTTGTATTCCTTTTATCAGAAACTTCACAAACATAGTAACTCGATAAGCTTCCATAATCACATTTAATACGCCATCTTTCAAAGTGAGAGAGCACAGAGATGGAGTTTCTTCGGAAGCTGCCCACAGACAATTCGGTCTCCCTCCTCTCTGCTGTGTTGATCAGAGCCTGAGGAAACACTGCAATGATCGCAATGCTTTTTTGCTTCTTGCCCTGAACTATCTGGGATTGGAGCACCCCGGTGCTTCTAGCTGTAAACTCGGTGGCAGGGTTGGGGTAAAACTTCCCTGAAATGTTCACAATGACCCTCCGTTAGGAGGAGTGAGCTGCCGCCTGGTTAAGGTAATGGGCCAGTATGCCCTCGTGTATAACTTGGCTCTGTTGGGGTGGCTGGTTCATTTGCTGCCCCTTCTGACTCCTGAAGTCGTGGGGAATCTCTATCCCAGCCGGCGGAAGCGTGCGCACCTCCCAGAATCTCTTGAACGGGCCGATTTCCTCACCATGTGCCCACCACTCTCTACGGCATCTTTGTTTTTTCTTTTCTCAATTTCCTCCTCACTCCCTGCCACCAGAGACTCTGCTCGCTGTGAATCCCGTTAGATTTCACCCTAACAGCAAGGCTTTGAAACTAGCTTCTGAAAGACAATGTACTTTCATTACCAAGCATACATTTTTTTTTTTTTTTTATAGCAATGGAACAGACAAGTGAACAAGGCTCTGACATACAGACCGAGCTGCTGACCCTGGGCCAGGGCTGGCGAGGAAAAAAAGAAGAGATGCACTTTCTACATTCGACAAATTTTCAAGAGCAAAACCCATACCCCAGAGCAAAGCCCGTGAGAGCGTATGTGAGAAGGCGCCTGGATATAGGACAGAGAGCCACAGAGGCTGTTTGTTTCTTTACTTGTTTTAAGGGATACTGCAGGAAATATCAGGGCAGACTTCAGAAAGGGAGATTCCTGGTTTGAGTGTTTAAAAAAAAAGAGAACTGGGGTGGAAAATGGGGAATGTTCAGGAAATAGCATCGGAATCCTTCCTCCCCTTTTTAACTTCCGTTCCTTCCCTGAACTGTCTGGAACTGGACCACACCGGGTGGTTCGACCTGCCTGGTACAAAACGCACCTGTGAGTCAAATACGGATGAACGGTATCTATCACGCTACTGCTTTCTTTGCTCAATGAATCGCTTTTCTTCGTTTTTAAAACTGGTGGAAATGAATTGTCCTCTTTCCGCCTAAGGAGGGCGATCCCAGGGCCCCTGGACCAGGAGTCCGAAGTGCCAACGATCAGCTGTTTCCCACTGGCCCAGGGGAGCACGGAGCACCTGGCGCAGCATCCCCCGGGAGCTTGTTCTGATGTGGACCCCTGGACGCCAGCCCGGGCCTGGTGAGTGCGGATCTGCAGCAGGGGCCGGAGAATAAGCATGTTTAGCAAGCTCCCTTGGGAAGTCTTCCGCTGAAAGGGAGGCCTGCGGGTTTCAGTGTCTGGAGACGAGATCAACAACTATGGGGCCAGGTGTCACAGATCGCACCTCGAAGTTCCAGAGCAAGTAGAAATTGCCTGTGGGTCTTCAGAGAGAGCCTCAGCTTACGGGAGTGCTTGGAGGATCCGTCCTAGGGTCTGCAAACCGCGTATCTTCTGTCTGACAGATGCCATAAACCCTTTCAGATTTGCAGCTACCTCCCACGAGCAGACCGAGGGAGGGAGGGAGAGCAGGGCAATGGGAGGAGAGAACGGCATGGAACCCAGCCAGGTGCAGAGAACACACCATCACCTGCCCTGAGGGGAGAGGCCTCTGCTGAAGGCTCCACTCTCGTTGGGCTTGTGACAGGTACAAGTGGGTGGACGGTCTGCTCGTTAGCAGGCTGTTTCCTGCGAGGCGGACAGGACGGGGCGGTTAAGAGCACTGTCACAGAATCCCGAAAGGCTGCACGAACGCGCCGAGGAGCCCAGCCCGGCGGTGTCTATGTGAGACGGAGGAGACGGTGATGCTCGAACGCCACCCTGAAAACGCAGGGCTCCTTCACCTTCCTCCCAAAAGAAGCTTCTCACAGGAATTACCTCGGGAACCCCTCCAATTACGGGGTTCGTTCTTTTGGAAGAACTTCCACTCTGTGGAAGATGCGTGTCTGGTTCCCGTACGGAAAAATTTAAACAGCAGCTTCGGTTCATTTTTCCAGAGGTCAAGCTGGTAACGGGCGGCGATTTCAAATGGCCCTCGCTCCTGCAGCTGCCCGTCCTTCTCTGCCTGCTGTAAGGGCACTCTCACTGGCGTAGGGCCCCCCCTCACCTGCGTGACGGCGTCTCAATCCTGACCTCACTACCTGAATTACAGCTGCAAAGAGCCTGTTTCCAAATGAAGCCACATTCTGAGGTTCCGGACGGACATGAATTTGGAGGGTCACTATTCAACCACTTACAGAAAGGATTACGTGTCTATGAAAAAATTCACTACATAAATAGAAAACCTCAGGTTACATATGACTGGCTTCTTTAAATGTTTGGAAGAATTCACCAGCACACTTCCTGGATCTGGAGTTTCCCTTGAGGAAAAGTGTTTACCTATGAATTTCATTTCTTAAAAATCACATAGTACAATTCGAATTTCCTATTTCTTTTTGTGTGTTCTTAGAAATTCTTCCTTCTCAACTAAGTATTGACATACATTGGCAAAAGGTTATTATTTCCACGTGTTTTCTTTTTAACGAAGGGCAGAGGTTTAGTGCTATCCTGTTTCTCATTCCTGAACTTGGTTTCTTGTGACTCCTTTTCTTTTCATGAGTAGTCTTTCCAGGGATTTATAAATCTCACGAGTGCTTTCAAAGAGCAAGCTTTGCTTTTGAACTTTGGCTTTCTTGATTTTTCTGTCCTACTTCTGTTTTCTACTCTATTAATTTCTGTTCTTATCTTTATTCTTTTCTTCCCCTTTGAGTTACTCTGCTGTGTGAATTTCTGGAGATGATGTTTAGGTCCTTGGTTTCTGGCACTATAAATTTCACCTTTTCTTGCGCACGCGCGCGTGACTGTAAGGATGGTCTTCTGTTCGTGGTTCTTACCCAATGCCCTACCTTTGGATGTGCCGTGTTTTCACTGCCGTTCAAATGTTTTCCAATTTCTATTCCAACTTTTACCTTCACTTATGGACTGTTTAGACTGTTAATTTCTAAATTGGGAATTTTCTAGTTGCCTTTTTCTTGCTGACTTCTAACACACGTCCATCATATGAGGTAATATACTCAGTGAGATTTTAAACTCCTAAATTTGTTGGTACTTTTAGGAGCCAATATATGGTTGATTTTGGTAAATTTCCTATGTGCACTTTGAAAATAATTGTATATTTTGCAGTCTGAGCTATAGCGTTTTATATACGTCGATTGAGATGACCGTGCTAAACACACTTGTTTAAATGTTCTGTTTCTGAGTCTTGTCTACTTCTTCTTTCAGGTATGAAGAGAGGTGTATTAAAATTTCACACACACACAAAGGCAAATACGTCTTGTAGAGAATTGTCCTGTCTCTTCCTTGCCCAGCACTGAGTGTGAACAGAGTCCTGTCCCCATTATGAAAGGGCAGAGACCCGCTGACTTGGTTTCCAGAACTTGCCATATCTAAGCGCAAGTCAGGAAAAGGAGGCTTGGAAGTGCTGACTCACACATGGTGGCTGGATTTGCCTCTGTGGTCACTCGCAGTAAAGGAAGGAATCCCAGCATGCCTGACAGCCGCCAGCGCCTTCCCTCCAGGGACCTGGACCAACCCAGGGGCAGGGAGCCACTGCACCACACTCCCCAAGCTGCCAATGAGCAGGCCCAAAGCCCAGGGCACACGATTCTCTCCCTGCCGGCTTCTAGTATCTTCTGGCTCTCACTTATACCGGCGACTTTCCTTGTCTCCAGCTAACAAACTCTCCCTCTTAGATTCTGAAGAGAACCCTTGAGTGAGCACTCTCTCTAAATGCTTCTTTCGGTAGAGGTGGAAGGTTTGGAACTTTGTCATGGCATTTTATATATATATTTATAAAAGTATGTATATTCATAAGGTAATAATAAATATATGACATATACCTTTAAAAATTCTTTATATAAGTATATAATTATATAAATTATATACTTTATATAAGTATATATAAATCTTTATATAAGTATATAATTTTATTATATACTTATATAAATCACATTATGTATATATCACATATGTATCATGTGTGTAAATATCATATATTATGCATATAATATATAATTATAAATATACAATAAGTCTTACTACGATATAATTGTATAACATAAGTATTGAAAATATATAAATTATAAATTATAAGTATATATATTTATATTTATTCACGTTTTAATATATGAATTATCAATATACACTTACATGTCTTATAAATTTATATATATTAAATATATTGATTTGTATATTTTTATGATCCTTTACATACATAAAGATTAACCTAATCTATGCCGGACTACTGTCACACCTTTTCTGCTGCTTTTAAGAAAAATTAAAACATTTTCGTGGACCGTGAGCACTACGCTTCGCACACCGAGAGGTCCGTGCTGCCTCCGAAACCGTTAGGAAAGTATGACACCGTGTCCCAGGAGGTAAGATAAGCGGTCACTCTGCCCTTGAGGAGAGGAGAGCTCATGAGCTCAGCAGGACAGCGCGCGCGGCCCCGTGCGAACTCAGTAAATGTTTAATGACGATGCTTGGTGTTATTTATCTCCATGCACTTTTATGCGGCTCACTTTGAGATGTATTATTTTTCCAAATCCGGGGAAATTAACTGAATTTCCGTAAGAGTTCAGGTACACATATCACCGACAGCCAAGTACGGGGAAATCTCTGGGGAATTCTGTCCTTCTCTCAACAGAAAAGTGAGCTTCACACAGCTTCATTTTCCCTCGTTCGAAAGCACCGCGCTCTGTGGCAGCTGTTGATGCTACGGGCACGGGGCTCTGTTTATCTGCACAGTTTAGACTTAGGAGCAAATCCGGAAGATTTTATTCTTGCATTTCTGTAGTGGTGTACAGAATCCAGTGAAAATGTGAAATGGAGTGAAAAGAAATACTCAATGGGTGATTACATTCATTGCAAATGATTTATCACTGGCTGAAAACTGACTGATCTTCATCATGGTGAACGTAGTGTTTGTCACGGCATTTTCTTGCCAAGAAAGGCAAGGAAACACAGGAGCAAGGGTTGTCTCTGAAAAAACATGAGGCTCTTCTACCACAGATGATTTCTGCTTCATGTAGGTTTAGGAGAATAACCTCATATAATCAAAAAGAGAGAGAGAGAGAAAGAGAGAGAGAGAGAGAAAAAAGACCATATTTTGGTTTCATGACTGAATTGTTTTCTTTCCCAGATAGAATATACTCAAATATTTGAGGAGAGCTAGATCATTTGAAACAAGAAAGAAGGCTGGTTGAGATGACAGATTCCTAATACTCCTAATTATTGATGGGAGGGACAATAGTTTTTCACTTACCTGAATGAAAATGGCAACAACAAAGCCACAAAGAACTTACACTAGACTTGTTATTATCTACTCTTCATTTCAAATGAGAAGATGTCAGGATTTTCCATTGAAGGTCAAGGTTTTAGAGCACCATTCCTCATAAACACCTTACATTGCTCATTGGTGGAAGATCTGGCAACTGTGGTTACAAGCTGACCTGTAATTTCTTTGTTCGTCTTTAGCTGCAATGCTGTGAGCCCCCATGCCGGCTTACCCTGGGACTGAAAGAGTTACTCTTGGTTTCCTTCCCCTCCTGCACTACATGCAGATAGAGGCTAGAGGAAAATATAGTAATTTCAAAGACTCTAAAACTACAGTACAATTCCCAGATAATTCTGTATGAGTTTCCTACTGCT
Organism: Paradoxurus hermaphroditus; assembly: GCA_004024585.1. Lineage (NCBI taxonomy): Eukaryota > Metazoa > Chordata > Mammalia > Carnivora > Viverridae > Paradoxurus > Paradoxurus hermaphroditus. The sequence goes on from PITB01004167.1 coordinate 56,599, forward strand.
TCTGTTACAAATCACTACAAATTTAGTGGCTTACGGCAACACAAATTTATTACCTGTAGTTCTGGAAATCAGAAGCCCTAAAATCCAGGCGTCAGCAAAGCTAGTTCCTTCTGGAGGCTCTGAGAGTCCGTTCCCTGTGTTTCCCAACCTCTGCAGACCGCCTGCAGAGTGGGCTCAGGGCTCCTTCCCCCACCTTCGAGCAGCGGTCCAGCACTTTCAGCCGTCTCTCTGAATCGGCTTCCACCGATTACGTCACCTTCACCGACTAACTCTGCCACCTTCTTATAAGGACCCTTGCAATTACACTAGGCCCACCCAGATTCTGCAGGATAATCTTCTCCATCCCAAAAATCTTTAACTTCATCACCTCTGCAAAAGTTCCATATTCACAGGTGCAAGAAATCGGAACATGGACATCTTTGGGGGAGGCGTTACTCTGTCCACCACACACAACAAAGAAACTGCCTGTATTTCTCAAATTTGAAGACTGGCAACTAAAGAATTCTCTAGGTTGTTTACCCACACACAGACTAGAGGGGTGAATAAGAGATAACCGTGCCCTCAGGTTCTGCCCTTCTAAAAAGACGTCTCGAGCAGCAAGGAATATATTGGTACTAAGCATAAACTGAGTTCCTGGAGTCATTGAAGGCAGCGAACACGCACCATCTCTGAGGTGGGGGCTTCCCACAGAACATGGCGGTCAGGCCGGTCGAAGATTTTAGCAACAGCGACAAATTTCATTTCTATACTTATTGAAGATTTACCCCCCCCAGATGGGAATATTACTTTTAATAATACTAAATCCTAATCTCAGTGGTTTAACACCATGATGGTTTATTTCTCACTCACAGAATGCCCTAGGGCCAGCTCTTCTGCGAGTGACTTGGACTGCCTACAGTCTACAGCCTCGCCATCTTCAGCACATGGCTTCTGGAGTTGCTAAGCTTGTCTAGATCCAACCCAGCAAGCAAAGTCACAGGTGTTCATGGGTCAGTTCACATTTACATGACTTCTACTCACATTCTGATCATTGGAACTCAGTCATGTGATCACAGCCAACTGCAAGGGAGGCTGGGAAACAGAGCTCCCAGGAAGAGGAGGCCACTGTGATCAGCTAGCTAGTTGTGGCTGCACCCGTGGGTGACTGGCAAAATGCCTTCTAAGCAAGAGGAAATACCAAAAATAATATACTGTGTAAGTGGATCTTTCATCACGCATTTGAAAAAAAGATATTTAGCTCTCCTTGTCCATGATACTAGTGAATTATGGTCCTTTGTGGTGACCATTTAGGCAATCATGAGGTCTATTCTAGACTCATTTCCCAAATGATTCAAAATGAGGAGAGATCAACAGAAATGTATAGAGAGCATAATATTCTTGCAGAGGCATCAAATCAACATAGAGCTCACTTTGAAATTTTCCAAATGAAAATTCAAACTTTGTAAACAAAGCAAGTAGTTATTTCTATGATGAAAGAAAAACAAATCTTGAATATGACTTCACACCAAACTCATGAGTTAACACAAAATGCATCATATATGAAAGAGCTAAAACCATTAAATTTCTACAACACGGGAGATGAATTTGGGGGAAACTGATTTCTAAAAACATTAAAAGGCACAATTATTTTCTAAAATTTTATGAAATCGACAGTATCAAGATTAAAAGGTTTTGCTCTTTGAAAGACATAGTCAAGAAAATGAAAAGGAAATTTTACACTAGGAAATCTTTTGCAAAACATATCTGACAGAAGGCTTATATCCAAAATATGCAGGTAACCTCTTTACTCAGTAATGAGAAGATAATTCAATTTTTAATGGGTAAAACATTGGAATAGATATCTCAAAATAGAAGATATAAATAGCCGATATGCATATGAAAAGATGCTCAAAATCCTTAGTCATCAAGCAACCCAAATTAAAAATTCTTACGTAGTTACTGGGATTATTACAGTTAAAAAGACTGACAATAACAAGTACTGATGAAAATGCGGAACAAGAGGAACGTTACTGGGAGAAGTGTAAAATGGCTAAAAAAAAAAAAGTTAAATAAATAATAAATAATAAATAATAAATAAATAAATAATAAATAATAAAGTTAAATACACACTTATCATATGACCCAGTACCTGTACTCCTACTGCCCTAACGGAAGTGAAAACATACATCCACCAAAGACAAGAATGGGAGTTATTATAGAGGCTGTATTCGCAATCACCAAAAACTGGAAACAAACCACATATTATTTGACGGATCAGCAAAGGGCGACACATCTATAAAGTTGAAGGCTCTTCCGGTATAAAAAGGAAAGAACCACTCACACATGCAAAATTGTGGATGAACCTCCAAAGCATTATGCTAAGTGAAAGGAGCCAGACACAGAGTCTCATACTATGTCCTTCCAATCACATGACAGTTTAGAGAAGGCCAAACTATGCACAGAAGGACTTCACACCTGGTTTAATGCTCTGCTATTGCTCTCTTTAGGTCTTGAAAAACAGGGTTCCGCGTTTTCATGGTGCCCTGGACCCCGCAGGTTATGTGGTCTGGGGTCCTGCTTGCCTTCGCCAATGCGCTGATTTGTAAAAGGTGAGCACATGCAGACAGGCCACACACTTAGCTCTTCCCAACAGGCCCCAGCATTCCCAACTGTTTTACACCCAGAGGTACTTCAAACTTTAACATTAATTACTACCTGACCCCAGAAGACGTTTGAGTTTTCTGAACGTACAAAAGCATGTTGGCCACCTGCTCTCAGAAATCACAAAAATGAAACAAAACAAAACCAGAATATAGAGAAAGGCATACACATAAGGAAGAGTGTGCCAACCGAATTCACACTCACTCCCCTTCGCTCCCTAGTCAGTGGGGTGAACTACAGCCACATGTGCCAAGGCTTCTGGGAGATGCGAAAAGCTCAGCTTGTCATCTCCCAGGATAAGTCCGTGTGTTCCAAGGACCCGCTGACGTTGTTGCCTTCTGTGTGGATGCTGTGTAGGCCCCCAACCCTGAGGGGCCCTGGGCGGTATGCTGGGAGGGAAAATGTAGTCTCCTGTACAGGAGATCTGAATAAACCTTGTTGGCCTCTAAAAACCTGCCTTCTGGCTAAAAGGCTTCATCGTACCTCACTGAATTTCCGGCTCCCTTTTCTGGAAGTTTTATATATAAGATGACCACCAGCCCTAATACCCACAGAATCTCTGCAGTCGGCATATGCTTGTGAAAGAAAAAGACACAATGTTGTTAACTCCAAAGAAGAATCAACACCTGGAGAAAAATCATTCTCAACGCTGTGAAGAATGCCTTGGCGATATTTGAGAAAGAAATGGAAGGGTTTGCATTCAACTTGGCAGAGCAAACTTCCTGCTGAAAGCCACGGGGTGATCCCCGGAGCGACACACACTCCCATCAGTGAGAGGAGCCACGGACGACGGTCTACAGGCGTTTCCGTGAGTGCCACGGCAGAAGACACCGGGGAGGGGGACTGCCCTGCCAACTGCTTCAACGCGGCTCCAAAGGCAATTCTTGGAGCTTGAGAAGAGGAGAGCTTCTCCACCAGATGAGCTTTTGTGAGCTGATGCCAAGATTGAGGCAGCAATTTCGGCGGCAAATTCTGATGGCATTTCCAAATTATCTGACGCTGTCAGCAAGACATTCGATGCAGCCTTGCCCCTCCGCGTCACAAAGCACCCGACGAGCACAAACTCATTACTCCGCCCCACAGGACTGTGAGGTCGGTGGGTGGAAAGTTGTTATGTTCCTTCTTTCACAGATTTCTAAAGACTGTGAGGGTGCAAAGGGCTGACATGTATTTTATTTTTGAAATCACGGAGTTGCTATAGCGCCAGCTCCAGCGATGGGGGAAAAGGAGCTATAATTGAACATATTTCCATTCAAGGCTCATCTCCTCACTCTTTGGATTCATGACAATTCAAGTCACATTGATAGCATTTTATAGTCCCCAGAAGAAGGGTGAGCGGGCCTGTCAGCCTCTGGAGGCTGGCACGAGCAGACCTTGAAACCAAGGCAAGGGGAAAAATTATAAATATTCTTTATGCCTTTGAGGAAAAATGTGTGGGAGAAGTAAGAGAGAAATCAAGATTTCCCTGTGTTCCAGTTGGTGCAGAGCAGACCTATGAATAATCTAAGAAGGTTTGACAGCACTGCATCATAGCGGAAGGCAGATGGTAAGGTTGAAGTGTATTATTAGAATGAGCGTGTATGCATACATGTGCGTGCGCGTGTGCGTCTATGCGCGCATGTGTTGCCAGCCATTTAAACTTACTCTGTTATGGACGATCTAACCGATCCTTATTCCACGAAACATTTTCTTCCAAAAACATTCATTTAATGTGACAAATGATTTTTCCTCAAAAGCATTCTTTTCCTTATAAGTCTTATCTTCTGGGATATGCTTCTATTATGGTAGCATAATATCTTCATATGCTACTGTTATGGTAGCATGACAAAATTATTCCAAATTTGTTTAAAAATCTGTTGATGGAGACAACTCGTTTCTGCCTCTCCTGGTCTTTGCTGGGGCAACTCGAAGGCTAGGGACTGGAATCCTCTAGATTCTTACTCATATGTTTGCAGATAAATGCTGGCTCTCAGCAAAGATCTCAGCTGGGACTCTTGGTTGCACAACTTACGCATGGTCTCTTCATGTGGTGTGGGCTTCCTCAAACACGGTGGCTGGGCTCTAAGGGTGACTGTTCAGAAAAAGAGGTGGGAGCCATGTTGGATTTTATGGTTTGGCCTAGAAAGTCACACGGCATCATTTGGACCACAGCGTACTTTCTGAGGTGGTCATAGAGCCCTGCGCAGGTTCAGGGGAGAGGAAATAGATGCCACGTCCTCATGAGGAAAAGCAAGGTTACAGAAGAGCATATGGGGCCAGAAACCTTGCTAGAAACCATGTCTCCACCTTGCCAACTCACAGGGAGGGTGGTTATCTATAACATTCTACTGCATCTCCAAGACACAAGTACTTGAAGACGATCGCGGAGCCACCAAAAGAGATATAAACGTCATCCAAAGCTCCCTCAGCACCCACAAATCATAAGAGTAAAGGAGCCCCGTGAGGGGAAAAAAAATGTTATTTTTTTTTCTTTACCACCCTCAGCATTCGTCCAAGGCAATTCAGTCTCAGATTCACTAGAAAACTTAGCATGAAAGCAGATATTGTTATCTCCCAAGGTATGTCCAATGTCCTTGTCCAAAGAAACTAAAATGAGATATTGCAGTTTGTTCACAAACCAACATTTCTTTCCTTGCGTGCTCGCAGTAGAGCAGTAGAGCAATGATTTCTGATTTGTTATGTGCTAAATATTTTAATTACATTTTGAAGCAAGCAACTTCCCAGAAAAGACAAATAGTCAAAGACAGAAATAATTAATTCTTGAAGGTAACCATGCTAATATATGCATTTTGCATAGTGGAAATTAATTATTCTCAAGACAACTGTCTTTTCCCTTGTAAATTAGGACATTTCTCCCCTAATTAGTTGCAACTGCCTGCAGGAGATTATCGCCACTGCGCTATGGAATTTCCTTCAGCAGGTAACTCCAGTTACCAGAGTGAGGAGTTTAAACTAGAAAGCAGGGCACTGGCTGGGTTTGTTTCCGCTGAGTGGCGTATAGAATGAAAAGTATAACTGTCCATGATTATGCAGGGATAGGTACCCTGCACTCATGTATTAAGTGGAAGTGTTCACTAGAGTGAACTGGATACCAGGACAAATGCCTTTTTCTCATCAGACTACCACATTCTACCATGCCAGAACAGCTTAGGCTAAGATGGCAGGGTTTCTTTCCTGTGTGCCAAGCTGTAGACCATGCTGAGGTCACAACTAAGGAAGAATCAGCCCTGTGTTCACTCCCAGAACGCGCCCCTGAGCAGGCTGCTCAGACCACGTTCAATCTAGGTATCCACAAGGTCTCTTTTCTGCCCTTGAACGCATAGCAGCACTTCTCCTTGAAAACCCCATTTAGAGCAAAAGGATGAGCAAGACAGCTTCAGCCCATTTGTAGAAATCAAATAACACTGTGCCCACATTTTCTCAGCCCCAATCATCACCTCTGGTGGGCTCTGAAGCCCACTGAGTTGTTAGTCAATTCAGAGTTGGCTGACTCCAGAGAAGGAAAAGGAGACGGGGAAAAAGAGGGGAAGGAGCAAAGCCGAGCCAACTCATCGGCTTCGCACATCTGAGGACAGGAGGCACAGGGCCCCATGAGGGCAGATGGAAAGGTAGAAGTATAGCAGGACGAGTGCACGTGCATATACGTGAGTGCATGCCACACTACAACTGGGCTAGACCCAGGCAAACTATCCATCTATAGCATGATAACAAAAAATAACTTTCCGGAGAATTAATAAGTAGTGAATAAATGGTTGCAATTGTGGTCTGATTTTTTTTTTTTTTTTTTTTTTAGCAATTGTTTTGGAATTCAACTATTCACACATTCATCAACTATGTACTAGGTGATTACAGATCGTCCCTGACTTACGATGATTTGACATAACAATTTTTCTACTTCAAGATGGTGCAAAAGAGATGTACATTCCATAGAAACCATAGTTGGAATTTTGAATTCGGCTAGCAGTATGCAGTACAACCCTCTCTCACGACGCTGGGTCGTAGGAGCGAGGTGCAGCTCCAGTCAGCCATGAGCTCATGAGGCTAAACAGCCAGCACACCAACAACCGCCCTGTCTCCATAGAGTCATTCTGTTTTTCACATTCTGGCTCGTATTCAATAAATTACATGAAATGGTCAACACTCTACTATAAAATAGGCTTTGTATTAGGAAACTATATGTAAATCTTCTGAGCATGTTTAAGGTAGGTTAGGCGAAGCTATAATGTTTAGTAGGTTAGGCATATGAAATGCATTTTCAGGGAACCTGGGATGCTCAGTCGGTTAAGTATCCAACTCTTGATTTTGGCTCAGGTCATGATCTTGCAGTTCATGGGATCAAGCCCCTCATCAAGTTTTGCGCTAACAGCATGGAACTGGCTTAGGATTCTCTCTCTCTCTCTCTCTCTCTCTCTCTCTCTCTCTCTCTCTTTCTTGTCCTCTTCTGTTCTCTCAAGAAAAATAACCTTTTTTACAAAAATGTATTTTCGGGGCACCTGGATGGCTCAGTGGGTTAAGTGTCCGACTTTGGCTCAGGTCATAATCTCGTGGTCCGTGAGTTTGACCCCCACGTGGGGCTCTGTGCTGACAGCTCAGAGCCTGGAGCCTGCTTCGGATTCTTTGTCTCCCTCTCTCTCTGCCCCTCCCCCACTTGTGCTCTGTCTCTCTCTGTTTCTTAAAAATAAACAAACATTAAAAAAAAATCTTTTAATGCATTTTCAACTTAAGGTATTTTCAACTTACCATGGGTTTATCAGGATATAACCCCGTTGAAAGTTGAGGAAAATCTGTATACAGTGATAAAGGAAGTGGGCATCAGCCCTGCCTCATGGAACATACATTTCAGTAGAATTATGCAGATTCTGCTCAAAGTTATTTATGGAAACAGAGATCAAGTGTATGAATATTTATTTGAAACCAGTTGGCTGTAACTTGTGTTCAAGTTGCTTGGCAGAATTTGTCTCAAGTTGGTTTCAGTGTAAAGACCCAAGGACTATTGGAGTCGGTTCCAGTTTTAAAAACCTTGTATAGAATATCTATTTCTTTAGCAAGACATAATCTCTTGCAAAGCAAAGAGCAGAATGATAAAACACCTGCAGGCTATCTTCCTACATCAATCCTGCTGCAGGATAATGGAAGGAGATGAGGCTTTCAGATCCAAGGCTTACCTGGCTGGAGCTCTATCACGTTACTGTGAATAAAACATAATGTCGAGCAAACAAAACCAGAAGAAAAACAGTATGTGCTGTATGATTCTGTTCATGTGGTTCAAAACAGGTAACTCTAATCAATGGTAATAGAAATCAGAAAAACAGTTACCCTGATTTCAGGAACATGACTGAGAAAAGAACATGAAGGAATGTTCCAGGGTACTGGAAATATTCCATAACGTCATCTTGGGCTGTTTACACAGGTGTAGACATGAAGAAAGCCACCAGGCTATACACTTACGATCTGTGTACTTTCTTGTATATAAGTTACATCTTAGTGGAAACCAAAGAATACAGAATGAAGACAGACTCTATGTAGTGATATTTCCAGGATATACTGTTCAGTGAAAAAGCAAAGTGTAAAGTAATACCTATAGGATGTTTTCTCTCATGGCTGAGAGAAGGGGATGTAAGAAGATATTCATGTATTTATTCTCGGATGTAAAAGAAATGCAGGTCAGAAAACCAGTAATGAATGTGACTGGCTATCTACCAGGGGTGGGTGGGCATGGAAAACGATGGGTGAACAGAAAGGGGGTAGGACAGTTGGGGGAAACAATATTTCTCTTTATATATCTTTTTGTAGAGTTTTGACTTTTAGAACTATGTAAACGTTTCACTTACTCGAAAAATTAATAAATAGCTAAAATCAACCATGACAGTGGTGGTGACGGTGGGGCAGGGACCCAAAATGGAACGCACGCAGTACCAAATGAGCTTCGCTCTATCACAAACAATAATGTAGACACACAGAGGAAAGGAAAGAACTTACCTACGGAAACTTGGAAAACAGTACTGTGACGAAATGCTATAAGGCTAAAATGATAGAAAGGTGCACATATACTAGACCCTACTCAGTACATTTTCTGTTCAAGAGGTATGTGCCGATAGTTTCGAATATTTGAGCAAATGAGTAAACATGTTGTGAATAATGACAAACGAGCTTGCCACTGTTGGAGAAAGAAGTCACAAATCAGGGAGAGGAAGAAAATGAACACTGGGGTATTAGACCTGAATCAGACATGTCCGTATAAACTCAGGGTCCTTAGCATATAAGCAGACGGATAGCTGCTGACAAGAAGGAATGTATGTCTATGTGTGCATATTCATATAGATGCTAGGAAACACCTCTGTTCTTTCAGAGGGCTACACCCGGTAGCAATGAGTAATGAATACACCTAGCAGGCAGATCTTCGTTTCTAAATCCATTCTCCAGTAAAAGAAACCAGGGCCGCTTGGGGAGACAGTTTATTGTGAAACTGAAGTAGTGAATAAGATGTTCTAGGAATGTCATGTAGCACCAAAACTTAAGGAGTGCTCACACAGTGATGGAGGCAAGGACTTCTGCAGAGGAGGCTGGAGTACGAGGACCCTAAGCTCCCTTCATCCCATGGATACAACTAGACTAGAAGTGTAAAAAGCCCGGTAAACAACTGAAAGACTGGCAGAACCGACTGTACACAGCTAACTGTAGAGAGAGGATACATCAAAGAAGGTAGGAAGAGATGAGACATGGTGAGAAGCCACACAGACCCAAGGGACAAGAACTATCTGAGGAAGGGAGGGATGGCTCTGGGCAGAGGGGAGAAAAATACTCTCACACATGGATCCTGCATGGAGAAAACAAATCCCCTTACACATGGCTTCGAAAACCAGAGGGACATAATTTCATACGTTCTTACCATCAACTGGACTTACCACCTGGAACTTTAAAAATTAGCAGTCTCAGCTCTGGGAGAGCCGGGAGGGTGAGAGGAAACTGAATACACACCCTTAAGGAGACAGCACAGGAAACAGCCCCTTGGAGATACAGCAGAGAAGCAGCAGTCTGAAAAACATCTGGGGTATACAAGAGGGAGGTTTGTGTACGAATCTTAGAGGTATGCCGAAGGGGCGAAGATCTTTGGGAGACTTCCCCTAGAGCAAAAGAACTGGGGGGGGGGGCGCCAATCCCCTCCCCCACCCCCAAGCGTAGACACAGACGTCTGTGAGAACCAGAAGAGCACCAACGCTCAGCGTGTAACTTGCTAACACTACGTGCCCTGCCCTCGTGTTCTCCTGCACACCTGCCCTGCCCAATATGCCCCTGGCCAGAGCCCATCCAAAGTGGTACCATAATCTTGACAGTGTGCAACAGCCTCTATAGGAACTGGCACGACTCCAAAGTGACTCATGCCCCCGCAAAAGGGGAAGATAATGACACACGCCAGTCTAACTGCTGCCCAAGAAGCAGGCTGAGACAGACATCTGGTCTGACTGCAGGTCCCATTCAACAACCAAAGCTAATCAGGAAACAACACAGGCAAGGCACCCTGCAGTTCAGTCTGACTCAATTCAAGCCCCAGGTGGCCCCAGACTGGCCTATTAACAGCACAGGGACCAAATGCTATGCACAACAGGCAGAGAGTCACTGAAGATGACTGGACTGACGGCAAACACAGCTCAGCTACAATAGTAAGGTGCATGAAATGCACACGGAAGACGCCCCTTAAGTTCCAGGTCCTAGAGAACAGGGCACATCACACTGCAGGACACTACAGAGCCTCTTCGTCAAAATGCCACTACTATTAAGAACAGGACATGTAGCTGACATTACACACACACACACACACACACCAATAAACACAGAGAGTTAGATACAATGAGGAGACAGAGGAGTATGTCCCATATGAAAGAAGAGGGCGAAATCACACAATGAGGGCTACACAAAAGGAGAGAAGTAATACACCTAATATGGAATTTAAAGTAATGGTCCTAAATACTCGCTTGACTTGAGAAGAGTGGAGGACATCAGTGAGACCTTCAACAAAGAGATACAAAACACAAAAAGAACCAGAGATGAAGTACTCACTTGAAACTTAACATATGCTAGATGGAATAAAGAATAGACTAAAGGAAACACAAGAACAGATCAGCAACCTGGAGAAGAGAGTACTGGAAAGCAATCAAGCAGAACAGGAGAAGGAAAAAATAATAGTAACCAACGGAAACAGACTTAGGGAACTCAATGACGCCATCAAGTGTAATGACATTCACGTTCTAAAGATTCGAGAAGGGGAAGAGAGGGCAAAAGGGGTAGAAAATTTATTTGAAGAAAAAATAGCTGAAAACAACCCAAAATTGGGGAAGAAAACAGAAATTGAGATCCAGGAGGCACAGAGATCCCCCAACAAAAATCAACCCAAGGACTTACACAGCAAGATACACAGTAATTAATGGTAAAAAGTAGTGATGGAGACTTTTAAAAACAGCAAGAGAAAAGAAAATAGTTTCATACAAGGGAAACCCCATAAAGCTATCGGCTGATATTTCAGCAGAAACTTTGCAGGGCAGAGGGGAGTAGAATGATATATTCCAAGTGCTGGGGGAAAAATTAAAAAAAAAAAAACAACCTTCAGCCAAGAATACTGTATCCAACAAGGACATCATTCAAAGTAGAAGGAGAGATAAAACATTCCCCAAACAATAGATAAAGGAATTCATGACCACTAAATCAGTCCTGCAAGAAATATTAAAGGGGACTCTCTGAGTAGAAAGGAAAAGCCATAAGCAGGAGTAAAAACAGAAAAAAATAGAGAGCACAAGGGCAGCAAAATTAACTATATCTATAAAAATCAGTCAAGGGACTCACAAATTAAAAGGATGTAAAGTATGAAACCATATACCTAAAACATGCAGGGACAGAGGAGTAAAAAATTAGTTCAAACATAAGCAACCATCAATTTAAAATAGACTGTGATAAGCATGTGTTATATACAAACTTAATGGTAACCACAACTCAAAACCAGAAATAAATATGAAAAAAAAAACAGCAAGGAAACCAAGTATATCGCTAAAGAAATACAGCAAACCGTGAGAGAATGGAACAAAAAAAGGAACAGAAAAGAACTACAAACACAACCATAAAAAAAGTAACAAAATGGCAATAAGTACATACCTATCAAAAATTACTTTGTTTTTTAAAATTTTTAATGTTAATTTATTTTTGAGAGAGAGAGAGAGAGAGATTCTAAGCAGAGGAAGGGCAGAGAGAAATAATCTGAAGCAGGCTCCAGGCTCTGAGCTGTCAGCACAGAGCCCAACACAGGGCTCGAACTCATCAACCATGAGATCATGACCTGGGCCAAAGTCGGCCGCTTAATGGATTGAGCCACCCAGGCGCCCCTCAAAAATTACTTTGAATGTAAATGGACTAAGTGCCTAAATCAACACACAGGGTAATGAAATGAATTTAAAAAGAAAAAAAAAAAGCAAGACCCATCTATATAGTGCTACAAGAGACTCATTAGAGTCCTAGAAATACATGCAGATTGAAGGCGAAGGGATGGAAAAGCATTTATTATGCAAATGAATGTGAAAATAGAGCTGGGGGTAGCAATGCTTATATCAGACAAAATAAAGTTTAAAACAAAGACTCTAGACTCTAATAGGAGACAAAAAAGAACACTATGTAATCCAACAAGAAGATACAACAACTGTAAATATATGCAACTAATATGAGAACACCCAAATACATAAAACACTAATAGCAAACTAAAGCACTAATAGCAAATAAAGGAAGTAATCAATGTTAATACAATAGTACAAAGAGACTTTAATACCCCACTTATATCAATGGACAGATCATCCAAACAGAAAATCAACAAGAAAATGGTGGCTTTGAGTAACACATTGTACCAGATAGATCTGACAGATATATTCAGAATATTCCATCCTAAAGCAGCAGAATACACATTCTTTTCAAGTGCACATGGAACATTCTCCAGAATAAATCATGCATTAGGCCACAAAACAAATCTCAACAAATTAAAAAAGACTGAAGTCAAATCATACTATGCATCTTTTCTGATCATAACACTATGAAACTAAAAATCAACCACAAGAAAATATCTGGAAAGAGCACAAATACATGGAGATCAAATAACATGCTACTAAACAATGAAGGGTCAACCAAGAAATCAAAGAAGAAATTTAAAAATACAGGGAGACAGACGAAAATGAAAACACAATCATCCAAAATCTTTGGGATGCAGCCACAGCTGTTCTAAGAAGGAAGTTTATAGCAATACAGGGCAACCTCAAGAAGCAGGAAAAATTGCAAATAAGCAACCTAGCCTTATATCTAAAGAGCCAGAAAAAGAAGAACAGAACCCAAGTCGAACAGGAGAAAATAATAAAAATTACAGCAAAAATACACAAAACAGAAACTAAAAAACAACAACAACAATAGAACAGGTCAAAGGAGCGGATTCTTTGAAAAAAATCAACAAAATTGATAAACCTCTAGCCAGACTCATCAAAAAAGAAAGAGATAAAAAGAGAGAGAGAGCACTCAAGTAAACAATATCAGAAATGAAAGAGGAGAAAAACAACTGACACCACAAAAACACAAAGAATTATAAGAGAGTATTTTGAAAAATTATATGCCAACAAATTGGAAAACCTAAAAGAAATGGATAAATTCCTAGAAACATATAACCTCCCAAAACTGAACCAGAAAGAAATAAAAAATCTGAACAGACCAGTTACCAGCAAGGGAATCAAATCACTAATCAAAACACTCACAACAAACAAAACTCTGGGACCAAATGGCTGCACAGGTGAATTTTACCAAACATTTAAGAAGAGCTAATACCTATTCTTCTCAAAGAATTAAAAAAAAAAAAAAAATGGAAGAGAAAGGAAAGATTCCAAATTCATTCTATGAAGCCAGCATTGTCCTGATACTGAAACCAGATAAAGACACCACAAAAAAAGAGAACCAGAGGCCAGTATGTCTAATGAATATAGATGCAAAAATCCTCGACCAAATATTAGCAAACTTAATCCAACAATACAAAAATAAAAAACCATTCACCACAATCAAGTGAAATTATTCCTGGGATGAAAGCATGGTTCAATATTTGCAAATCGATAAACACGATATGTCAATAAGAGAAAGGATAAAAACCATATGATTATTTCAATAGATGCAGAAAAAGCATATGACAAAGCATGACATACATTCATAATGAAAACCCAGAGCAAAGTAGGTTTAGAGGGAACATACCTCAACATAATGAAGTCCATATATGAAAAACCCACAGCTAACATCATATTCAATGGTGAAAAAGTGAGAATTTTTCCCCCTAAAATCAGGAACAAGACAAGAATGTCCACTCTCACTCCTTTTTTTAAGTTCTTTTTAAAGTTTTATTTATTTTTGAGACACAGAGAGACAGAGCATGAGTGGGGGAGGGGCAGAGAGAGAGGGAGGGAGACCCAGAATCTGAAGCAGGTTCTCGGCTCTGAGCTGTCAGCACAGAGCCTGATGCAGGACTCGAACCCACACACCATGAGATCATGACCTGAGCCGAAGTTGGACACTTAACGGACTGAGCCACCCAGGCGGCCCCACTCTCACCCCTTTTATTCAGCAGAGTCCTGGAAGTCCCAGCAACAGTAATCAGACAACACAAAAGAAAATAAAATCCTTGGGGCACCGGGTGGCTCAGTCAGTTGAGCGTCCAACTTCAGCTCGGGTCATGAACCCACGGTTCCTGAGTTCAAGCCTCGTGTCGGGCTCTGTGCTGAGCTCAGAGCCTGGAACCTGCTTTGGATTCTGTGTCTCCCTCTCTCTCTGCTCCTCCCCCATTCACATTCTGTCTCTCTGTCTCTCTCTCAAAAATAAAGAATAAAAAAATATTTTTTAAGGCATCCAAATTGGTAAGGAAGAAGCAAAACCATATTTGCTTCTACTTGCAGATGACTTTATACTGATACAGATGACATCAGCCATAGGGTTTATATGGAAAACTCAAAAGACTCCACCAAAAAAACTACTAGAATTGATAAATGAATTCAGTACACTTGCAGGACAGGAAAAGCAATATACAGAAATCCACTGCATTTCTGTACACCATAACAAAGTAGCCCAAAGAGAAATCAAGTAAACAATCCTATTTACAAATTGCACCAAAAATAATAAAATACCTAGGAATAAACTTAACCAAGGAAGTGAGAGATTTGTACTCTAAAAACTATAAAACAATGATGAAAGAAATTAAAGACAATGCAAAGGAATGGAGAGATGTTCCATGCTCATGGATTAGGAAAAGAAGTATTGTTAAAATGTCTACACTACCCAAAGCATTCTACAGAGTCAATGCAATCCCTATCAAAATACCAACAGCATTTTTCACAGAACTAGAACAAATAATTCTAAAATTTGTACGGAACCACAAAAGACCCCAAATAGCCCAAACAATCTTGAAAAAGAAGAACAAAACTGGAGGTTTCACAATCCTAGATCTCAAGATACACTACAAAGCTATAGTAATCAAAACGGTAAGGTACTAGTACAAAAAACAGACCCATAAATCAATGGAACAGAATAGTAAAACAAGAAATAAACCCATAATTATATGATCAATTACTCTTTAATAAAGGAGGCAAGAATATGTGATGGGAAAAAGTCTTCAACAAAGGGCATTGGAAAACATGGACAGGTACATGCGAAAGAATGAACCTGGACCACTTTCTCACATCCTACACAAATAAAACTCAAAATAAAGACCTAAGTGTGAGACCTGAAACCATAAAAATCCTGGAAGAGAGCAAAGGAAGTTAATTTCTCTAATCTTGGCCCTAGCAAGTTTTCTGGATATATCTCCTGAGACAAGGGAAAGAAATTAAAGCAAAAATAAACTGTTGGGACTAAATAAAATAAACAGTTCCTGGGCAGGAAAGGAAAGAACAAAACTAAAAGGCAACCTAGTGAATGGAAGAAGATATTTTCAAATGACATATCTGATAAAGGGTTAGTATCCAAAATATATAAAGAACTGATACAACTTAACGCCAAAAAGAAACCCCAAATAATAAAATGGGCAGAAGACATAAACAGACATTGTTTCAAGAAGACATATGGATGGCCCACATGAAAAAATGCTCAACATCACTTACCATCAGGGAAACGCAAATCAAAACCACAATGAAATATCACATTACACCTGTGAGAATGGCTAAAATAAAAAGCACAAGAAACCAGTGTTGGTGAGGATATGGAGAAGGGGAAACCCCCGTGCATTATTGGTGGGAATGAAAACTGATGCAGCCACTCTAAAAAACAGTCTGGAAATGCCTCAAAAAAATAAAAATAGAATTATCATATGATCCAGTAATTGCACTGCTGAGTACATATATAGATATGATAGATAAGTAGATGATGATGGATGGATGGATGGATGGATGGATGGATGACTACTCCATGTATGTCTATGCATATTATCATCGGAAGAGTCAGATAAAATTCTTGGGTAGAGTCGTACAAACGAATACGAGGCTGACCTGTCACCCCAATCAAAATTACTATATTAGGGGCACCTATGTGGCTCAGTTGGTTGAGTGTCTGATTTCAGCTCAGGTCATGACCTCACAGCTTCTGAGTTCGAGCCCCACATCAGACTCTGTGTTGACAGCTCAGAGCCTGGAGCCTGCTTCCGATTCTGTGTCTCCCTCTCTGTCTCTGCACTTCTCCGCATTTGCTTTATCTCTGTCTGTCTCTCAAAAATAAACAAACATTAAAAACAGAAAAAAAATTACTATGTTAGGAACATTCACGCATTCATTCCTGAACTTACATAGCATATCCTCATTTAAACACTCGGTGTGCATCAGGTCTAAAAGCGAGAAGCAAAACTAATTCCCTGTTCCATCAAAACTACATTCTAATGGAGAAAACAGAGAACTAAATAAAAATATATATTATAACAAGTTGAGAAGAGTGCTGTGAAAGAAAGGAAAGCGCAGGAAGGGGAGAGAGACTGGAGAGAGAGGCTCCCTGAGCTAGAGTGGCCAGGAAAGTCCTCTGGGGAGACTAAAGAGCTGTGTGAGTATCTCGGGGAAAGACTTCCAAGCCAAGGACACTGCAAGTGCAAAGGCTTGAGGCGTGGATAAGCACGGCGAGCCTGCGGAACAAAAACAGAGAGAAAGGCGTGGAGCTTGCTCACGGTGAGAGAAGAGAACAATACACGAGAGACGGTCAGCGGCCCCCAAACTCTGGGTGTGGTAGGCTAAGGGGTGCCGTCTACGTCACCGGGGGATGTACACAGGCGTGTCGTCGCTGAAAGACTCAGACACGATTCCCGGGTAGGCCTCCTCAAGAACGGGCACAAACCCGGGGGACGCCAGCCTCCGGTTTTCTCTCTGGAGTCCGCGGGTTCCTCAAGCCCACTCCAGGCAGCCCAGAAACAGGAGTGCGCGCGGCTCTCAGCGTTGGCAGCGGGAAAAGCTCTTGGTGGAGCGGGGCTCTCCCCAGGCAGAGAGACGCTGTTTCTCCTTCCTCTGTTTCTCTGGATTTTTACATTTGACTTTCTTACGTTATTTTCAAACAATGCGTCTCTGTGTAAAAGGTTCAGAGCCAGATAGCATGGGGAAATGAGGCTTCCTCTGTTTATTTATAGGCCCTGATCCCTCCGAATCTCCGTCCTCACCTGCAAGTGGCAAAGGGAAACGAGGATGGGCCCAAGCCCACCTCCCAAAGCATCCAAAACTTGTTTAAAGCTATTTTGGAGCCAACGACATTTTCCTGAACTTGTTCCAAGCCACAGTGAGGACGCTGCTGCATGACATTTTTGCAAAACATGCAGGTTCAGAAATTGACAGACATTACACTGACGTCAAATGTGAAGAACTGTTTGTGAATCTTTGTGGCAGAAAGCTGCTATCTACCAGCCAAAAATAATAGCATAAAGAATAATAATAAAACAAAGCTGGCATGAAACTTCTCTCGAAGAGGGCCAATTTTTAATTTGATAGCAGTGACTCTTGGAACCCGAAAGGAAAATAAATTCCCATCTACACAATCTGCATTGTTCTTCTCCTCCTCGGGCTAATTTTATCTCACACCTCAAATACATAGTCATTTTTTTTACCTATTACAAGTGCAAGGTATTCATTCTAAAAATAAGCTGCCTACATTTGATTCCATACACAGTTTCTTCCTAACGAGTGCTATTTTTCAGGACTGTTGCCTTACCTGAAATTATAGTACAGAATTAGAAATATCCTCTCCCAAAATTCTCGACCTGCATGTGTGTCTGTTTGCACACACAGTCTTTATGACGTGAAAATTAACTGCCCACTACCTCTGCTCAAATACATAATCAAATATTTCTATGAAGAAACAATAATAACCAAACTTGTCTGCTGCATGCTGATCAAGAGCTACAAATTCCTTTTTTACCCCTAATCAAGGGCCCGGCACACTAAAAAACTCATCAAATCCAAACGCCACTCAATCAGGCAGTATTTTTAAGAACTGGGCTGTACATATAAACGCCCCTGATAGTCCACTGAGCAACACGACATAAAACGTTTAAGCGTACAAGTATTTTGGGGATGTTTTGGTTCCTTGGGTGACCAGGTACCTGGAAGAACCAGAACAAGAGGTAGAAAACAGGGAGGTGAGAGAGAGAGAGAGTAGAGAGCAGGGGTGGACAGACCCAAGCTCACATGGGAAGCCCCTGCAGGGCATGTCACCACACAGATTCCTGGGCCCACTGTACTGCCACAGTTTCTGATTCTGGAGGTCGGGGTGAAAGCAGAGACTGGATTTCTAACAAGCTCCCAGAGGAGGCTGATGCTGACCCGCTGACCAAACTGAGCTGTGAGGAGAAAGACTAGAAGGATGAAAGCAGGAGGGAGGGAAAGATGGACGGGGGATTCAGAAGGGCAGTGTACAGGGAGGCAGGGGACAGTGTGGGAATCTGTCACCACCTCGGCCCCCTGAAGGGCCAGGGCAGAGTACAAGGATCAACTCTCGCAGACTCTGTGAGCTAGTGACCCTCCTCCTTCCACATCCTGGGCTCAGTGATTAACTCAGTCCTGCCCAGTGAGGAAACCAGAGGACAAGTGAGGCTTCTAGAAAAGCTGCCCAGTGGGCCCTCCGTCCCTTTCTCCTTCTTGCTGTCCAGACAGAGACCTGAGCCAGGAGACACAGTACTCATTCCGAGGCCATGGAACCATGAAGACAAGGGCGTCCTTCTGTGCCAGGTCGAGCAAAAGAATGGAAAATGCCTTTGCCCCGATGGCATCACGGAACCGTGGGTCTGCCGTGCCCAACATGACGTCCTGCCCCCAGTCTTCACGACGGGCAAGGAAAAAACCATCCCTCTCCCTGGAAACCTCTGACTGTCGGGTTTTCCACTGCCTTCAGCTAGATGATCCCAACTACTATAAAACTAGCTAGCTACTGATTTGGTGCCTGCCATTACGTGACTACGGTACATTGATTATCTCAAATAACGATGCTTTAGTGAGCACAAAACTCCTGGCTGCTCTGGGAAGGCACATTTAGAAATGCATGAAGTTCCGACTTGATTCCAGACACGGAAGCGCAGAACCCCATTGCAAAAGACCCACGGGCGGTTACTGGACCACAATAGTCCTGTAGGAGAGGCAAGCACGGCCTGTCGTGGAGGGACCAAGAGAGCCCCCAGCAAAACCAGGTGGATGGGAGGACCCGGGGCGCTTCTGGGAGGCAGAGGCCTGCGGGTCCAATACTGAAGGATGAATAAGAACCGAGCATATCCTTAATGCTTTTGATGATTTCTCTTGGAATGTGACGGCAATCACAAGTCAAGGGGAGAGAGGGGAAGAACGCCTTCTCTGGACTGTGGCAGCCACAGAACAAGACACGGCCAACGAAATGCACACACAAGGGGCTGCTGTGTGGATGTGGCAAGGAAAAACATGTCTTGTCTGTACCGGCAAGTCTGTCGCAGTGAGCAAATCCCTGCCTCCCAAACTCACTACCACCTGGGGCCAGAGCCAGGCAGGCCTCCTGGGAAAAGTGATCCTGAGGCCATTCTTCCGCCAGCAAGGCGCTGCTAATTTGGCCTTCCTGCCACGCCACGCAAGAGCAGGAAGGGACTCCCACCACGCGGGAAACCCATGAAGACCATCGAGGAGGCTGAATTTTTCATTTCCGAAGTCCTCGGGTTGCGACTGTCCTGGAAGAGTGGTGATAACCAACAAGGAAGCCTGGAGGGCAGAGATGCAGAGCTCCCTGGTCAATGCGAAATGAGGACAGACAGAGTCATCCTGGATCCGGGGAACGTGGCCCTTCTTAGGCTGAAACTGTGGCCAGCCACCTCACTGGTCATCGGAAATCTGGCTGATTGCCTCGGCTTTCAAGTCACTTTATAACTTTTTAAGTTTACTTACTTATTTGCAGAGAGATACAGAGAGCACAAGCAGTGGAGGGGCAGAGAGAGAAGGAAAATCCCCAGCAGGCTCTGCAGCACGACGCGGGGCTCAAAGTCACCAAAGTGTGAGATCACGACCTGAGCCAAAATCAGGAGCTGGATGCTCAACAGGCTGAGCCGCTCGGGTGCCCCGTAAGTCCCTTCAAACTGTAATTCTTCACTAGCCCAAACGTTATTAAACAACATATATCCACATACCCTTTCATTACGATAAGGGATCCCTTCACCACCATTTTAATCCAGTTGGTTACCAAACAGAATGAGGTCCTTGATGGAAACTCGAGTGACAAATTCTACAAGCGACTCAGCAACTTCCAGCCCTGATCAGGGCCCAATGTCCACAGGGCAGTAAATTCTTAACTCTTTTCCCAGCTGCTTTTATGTTGTTACTATTTTGTTAACTACATCTTTTAAAGTAATTGCTTTTCTTAAACACGAGTGCCATAGAGTGCCATAGATGCATGCCGGTGAAAGAATAACAGTTGAGGAAAAGGTTGCAGATTTTGAATTACAATTGAATTTGTGCATCCGCCGGGAGAAAATACTCCTACTTGTAAATAATACCAAAACACATTTTTTCAAACCTAAACATGAGAAAACTGTGCAAAGCTCTGTTCTGTACTACTCTTGAAAGCAAAGATCTTAGGCCCACAATGGAGACTTAGCTATAGAGTTTAGTAATTGTCTGCGCATCATGTTTTGTTTCTGAACCTGAAAAACGAAAGAAACAATTTAGAGACTCGTGTTCCATTTCATCCTCCCAGCTATGTTACTAGAAGGCATCGAATCATGGGGGGAAACATATCCGCCTTCCAGTGCAATGACACACAGTAAAACAAGCAACGGACTGGGAAAACTGTTAAAATTTTTTCTGGATAAACCAGGATTCCTTTACTGGCACCGTACTCGTTATGTGAGAAAACTTAGTTCCTGCCCTGAGCACCTGACTTCTAATACTCATTAGTGGCTATCTCACCCAAAAGAGCGTCAGGTGCCCTGAAACGCTGGGGCAGCCTGCGCAGATGTGTCATTTATTTGCCCGTCTGTCTGTTTATCTGAGGACGCAGAGACAAGTTCTAAGAACAGTAAGATATTGGAAAGTAAGGAAGTGGGCTTTAATATTTCATATTTAAATTTTAAAGTTCTAAATAATTTAACATAATTATTTTCTACCGTTGACATCCTTTACAATGTGCCGGGAACCAGGATAAATGCTTTACATACACGATGATTCTCAAGCCTTAGAAAATGTGTTAAGGTCGGCATCATTGCCCCTGTCTTCAAGGACAAAGAAAGAAAGAAAGACGGAGAGGTTAAGTCTTTGCCCATGATCATGCAGAGAATGAGGCAACATGAGAATGCCAAACCAGCTGTGTTTGATTCTAAAGTTCTGGCTTCTAAGTGACATTTTATATCGTTTCTCATCACCTTCGCCGTGGATCGGCAATCTCTTGCCCAGGGGTCAAAACCAGTGCACGCTGGGCGAGGGTGGGATTTTGTGTCTGAATCCTCCTAAGCACACAGCCTATCAGCCACAGCTAATTAACTAAAGACTGAATTACCCACCTCTCAAACTCTGGAAAGGAGCATAGAGATCTATTATATGCAGAAAATCTTCATCCTAATGAAATCATTAGCTTCAGAGGAAAAGGAGTTGTAATTCAAACTTCGAAAGCAAGGAGTATCTGATGGCTTGTGGCATTACAGGATTCTATTCAGCTTGTGAGGAAGAAAAAAAAAAACTGGTACCCTGTTTTAAGTGTCAGATGAAAATTGTGTCACCAAACAGAATCCGTTTTACATTCTAGAAATTAATGTGTTTGGGGAGGGGGTGCTTGTTTTCAACCCACACCAAAATGTACGCCTTGCCGAGTGAGCTCTCGCTCTTCAATAATATTCAAAACTCATCAAGCAACAGGACAGAGGCGGTTCTTTCTGTCCCTGAGAAAACCAGCCAGGCATGTTTTATTACCGAGAAAGAAAAACAAAAGAATATTTTGTGCAACAAAATTAAACTGTGAAAGGTCCAAATGCAGCACACCGAGAGCCTCTATTTCTGGAACAGAGTGGAATTAAAACCAGAACAAGACAAGAAGATCAATTCGTGCTTGGGCGTCATCAAGGGCCATTCAGTTCTCTTGTGAAAGGTATTGATCTACGCGCACAGCTGCGGTCACCGGCCGTCCGTTACAGCCAGGATTCACGGCTGAGAGTTCTCCTTCACCTTTCCCACAGCCTGCTCCCCAAAACGTTCAGCATGAAATAACCTGACATCAGGAGGGCACAGGTAGCTTTCCTGACACACGGTGGAAGGGCTCCTTTCTACCTCAGCCACGGAGCTGTGCTGAGCCTCCAACGCTCTGCAGGCAGGCCTCGGACTCCCCGCCTCGCCACGCCAGGGACCCCTTTCTTGGGTCATTACAGCTTCACAGCAAAGCGACCTTTCTCAAAAGACCAAATCTCGAGCGTGCCATAAACGGCCCGGGCTGGGGAGTAGCGTGCGCCAAGTTAACCAGGGATGCTAGCTCATGGAACTGTCTTTACAGAAGCCCTCCACGTAGCACCTGGTGTTCTGACCTGGCAGATGATGCCCTTTTATGTCATCGCCACGCCTGGGCTCTCTCTCTCTCTGCCCTCTGCTAGCACACGAATCCACGATCCTGGAAGATCTCTGTGTCTTTTGCTCACTCGTAAATTTTCCCCAACTGAGAGCACAGGCCTGGGAATGCCGGGCAGCAGGCGCTCCGGAAGGATGTGTCGAGTCGAGGTGTGTTTCATGCGTGGAGACTCCCCGTTTTCAGTGTGCATATTTTAGTACGTACTATTTAGTAGCGCTGCTTATCATCAGAATATAGCGGTGCTCCCAGGGGGAATTATGACAGCTAAGACTGCAAAAACGAA
This sequence comes from Paradoxurus hermaphroditus, assembly GCA_004024585.1. NCBI lineage: Eukaryota > Metazoa > Chordata > Mammalia > Carnivora > Viverridae > Paradoxurus > Paradoxurus hermaphroditus. The sequence goes on from PITB01004167.1 coordinate 79,595, forward strand.
ATAGGATAAATAAAGGAACTCCCCACTAAGATCGAGAAACTACGGAGGTGCCTGCGTGGCTCAGTCGGTTCAGCGTCCCACTTCGGCTCAGGCCACGATCTCACGGCTGTGGATTCGAGCCCCACATCGGGCTCTGTGCTGACGGCTCAGAGCCTGGAGCCTGCTTCACATTCTCCGTCTCCCTCTCTCTCTGGCCCTCCCCTGCTCATGCTCTGTTTCTCTCTCTGTCAAAAATAAACATTAAAAAAATAAAAAAATAAAAAGATCAAGAAAATATGTCACCCTCCATCCACGTAGCAAAACAAGTGACGAATAAGTGAAAATGATCAAGGTCAAATCTCAAGGACACATGCTGGGGTTTTCAGGGCTTGTGCTATCTTCATGCAGACAATATCTGGGCTCAGTGGAGCCCTCTTTCAACCCCACAGAGATGGCTACACCTGGCGTGGTCATGCATTTCTTTTTTTTTTTTTATTTGAGAGAGAAAATGCACGCAAGTGGGGGTGGGGGAGAGGGAGAGAGAGACAGACATACTGTCAAACACGCTCCATGCTCAGCACAGAGCCCAATGCAGGGCTCAGTCCTGAAACCCTGGGACCATGACCTAAGTCGAAATCAAGAGCTGGACATTCAACCGACTGAGCCACCCAGGCGCCCCGATCTTTCGTTTCTGTAGAAGGGTAGAGCTGACCCTCCATATTCTTTGGGCTTTGAGACAACTTTTTTTTTAAGTTTATTTATTTTTGAGCGAGAGGGGCAGAGTGTGAGCAAGGGAGGGGCAGAGAGAGAGGGAGATGCAGAATCCGAAGCAGGCTCCAGGCTCCGAGCTGTGAGTACAGAGCCTGACATGTGGCTCAAACTCACGAACCATAAGATCATGACCTGAGTTGAAATCGGATGTTCAACTGACTGAGCCACTCAGGTGCCCCAAAAACTTTCTTTACTTAATAGGATGCTGCCCATACTGTAGGCGCTGTCCAGAACATACTAACAAAATTAATTGAATGGTAGGGGACTGTCCTGTTTGTGTTTCTGGATCTAATGATGACATCCTCATCTTCACGTTCTAAATAATTCCTTGTTGCCCCCAGGATAAGAGCTGATTTCTTTGTGTGGCGAACTTTCTCAGCTCTCCAGAACATTCCGCAGACATCCATCTCCATATCCAAGTTTTCGGATCCTACCCCCTTCCAATTGCTTCCTTCTCCCAAGGATCTTTAAATATGGGGCTCCATCCCCCCAGTGTTCATGAAAAACTGAGAGAAAAGCACCATTCAGTTTGTTAGATCTTCACAGCCTCTAAGGTCACTCTTTGCACAAGAACCACTCATTTTTTCTTTTAAATGAGCAACAGCTACATACCAGGCACTGGGTTTTAAAAGGAAAAAGAAAAGGAAAGAGAGAGAAAAAAGCTTTCATTTGAATTATTTCACTTTAAAACTAAAAAAATTCCATCAACATGAATATGAGGCAAGTGGCATTCACTAAGTTTGAGTGCACCTCACCCAAGAGCAGACAAGGGTGGCAAAGAAACACAGGAAAACATGTTCAGCATCTTTAGCCACAAGGGAGGTGCAGATTAAAAAGAAAAAGAAAAAAGAACGTCACAAGTAAACACACTATGAAATGGATACATTTTTTTAGGTGACAAGACCCACCGCTAGCCAGAGTGTGAACGGGCGGGCGCTCCCGCATTGCTGGGAGGGACCTCACACAGCACAGCAACTGTGGAAACCGGTGTGGCAGGTTTTACAAAGCTGACCATGCACTGACCATATGATGCTCAAAAAAAGAGCGAAATGAAAACGCACGTCCACGCGAAGACGTGGTTGCAACCGTGTATGGGGACATGATTCGTAATCAGCTAACTTGGAAGCACCCGAGTGTTCTTCCAGCGACGGGTGGACAAACGAGCTATCGTAAGTGACCCTGCATACGAGGAGATCACTATCCAGGAACACAGACGGAAGGACCGCAGATGCAGGCAAAGAACGGGATGACCCTCGAAGGCATTGTGCTAAAGGAAAGAAGTCAGACCCCAGAGTCTCCAGAGAGATGTTTTAGTTTATATGTGATTTTGGAAAAGGCAAAACTGTGGACAGATATCAGATCAGTGGTTGCCAGAAACGAGGAAAGGGAGAAGCACGGACAGCAAGGGAACAAGGGAACAAGGGAACTTGAGGCGGGATGGGGGTGACAGAACTAGTGTATGAGGATTGTGATGGCGATCACCTAACTGCACACAATTGTCAAAACTCCCCTAACTGTACCCTTAATATGGATATATTTTATTGGGCGTAAATTATACATCGATAAAGCTTGGCATAAAAAATAATTCATCAATCAATAAAAAGAAACACCAGTACCTCGTCATAGGCCATAAGGCTCACAAATACTCAAGCTAGAGCTTGTACTTGCAATATGTTTGTTTGTTTGTCTACAAACGATCTACCAGGACCCATCTCTCTAAGTGAGGTCTCACGGCACAAACAAGTACTTAGGAAAGTATCTGTCATTCATGAACTTTGACTTAAAACCATATTTCCTATAGTTTTCTTGATAGTTTTGATTTTTTTTTTCTTTTTTTCCTCAACTCTTCTCAGATCTAATGGACACAATGCCGTGGTGTCACAATGTGTCAAAGAACAAATACAAGGTAACCATTTTCTTGTGGCTCACTCCTGCATGAAGGATTACTCTTGACTTTGGTAGGCTGTGTGTAGATGTCTTTTCAGACATCTTTTTAAGCTATTCAAGTATGCGCTGGGGTTAGTTTTAGATACAATGTAATCTCTAGATTCCCTTACCCGCATGTAGGTAAGGCTGACCTGAGCCAGTGTTTCTGGCATTTTCCTGTCCGATTCTCTCTCACCCTCTCTCATCGGACTTGGGATGTCCACCACACAGCTTGAACGTGAGCTCCGGTATCGATCTGTACAGATGTTAATAATGCTAAAAAACTTCCTGGTATTGATACTTACTTTTTAGTCTTTTTTTAATTAACATTTTATTCTTAGAAAATGTTCTAATATTTCGTCCCCACGTGCAACAAGCTGTTATAAGCATCCTCTTTGGAGATTTCTATCCGCCCATGTTAGAGAGCCCTACTCTGGTTGGCTTCTTCTCCTGAATACACTGAAAGATCTACGAATTCCATTTCCTTGCCAAGTCTTCTACATCTTACTGGACCCGTCAGATGCGACACACATTAGTCATGCATCTGACCATCCTCTTCCCATTGATCTCTCCCTTTACCGAAACCCATCTATTTCTCCCAGCTATCATCATTCTAGAACACTTCTCGAAAAATGCTATTTCTAGGACACTTCCTCAAGAACAACATTGAAAGGAAACCCTCCGGTATGTTGTTCAGGGATTTCCAGAAAAAGCATGGACAGTCTGCAGGTCTCTTGTGCATACGTAATGCCCTTAGTCCCACCTCTCGAGGCTAGAAGTTTTTTCAGTTTCCTTTCTTGTCACTTAACAGCATGTTGGGGTTCTGGCCCTCCCTTTTGCTTGAGGACCTTCATTGTGTTGTGCTCATTAAAACTCAGGAACGCCCCCACAGTCAGCTCCTGACAGGCCCTATTTGCCACTTCACGTTGTTATGTTTAATCTTTAAGTTTTCTGTTTAATTGCTAAGATGTTTTGCTGTAAGCCTGAACCCATAGCTATAAAGTAGGTTTCCTCAACTCCTCACTACTGACAGTTGGGGCCGGATACTCATGTACTGTCAAGAGTCATCCTGTGCACGTACGTTGGTGAACAGCATCCCTGGCCTCTGCTCACTAGATGCCAGCAGCACCCTTCCACCCAGCTGTGCCAACCAAAATTATCTCCAGACATCGCCAAATGTCTCCTAGGAAGTGTGATCACCCTCAGTTGAGAACCACTACTATCAAGTGACCCACTCGATTTAAAAAGAAACCCTTGGCACCAGCCCCATGGGCTGCTGTAACCAGTGAGAATAAAGGCTCCATTAAATCTGCCGACAAGTTGCAAGCAACACCAGCAGCCAAAAAAATTTCTTAGCAAAAAGTATTCGTTTTCCTAGAGAAGGTGAAGAAATTCGTCCTTCCCAACAAGGGGGGATGTGGGGAGATCATTGCACGTATTTGTTCTACTTCTCTAGAGAAGAGTCGCCCCTCACAGAGATGAGGCTGCCCTTCTCCTCCGCCTGCAGGGGGACAGCCAGGCTGTACCCAAGCCCTTCATGCTTACCCCATTTGAACAATGAGGATAATATGCCAACGCCTACCTCACAGAGGCGATATGAGGACTACACGAGTTAACACAGCTAGAACATCTGAAACAGTGCTACTTCATAATAATTGCATTTACAAGGAGTAGCTCTTAACATCATTGTAGAAACTACCATTACTCACACACTTCTTCATGCCCTCGTTTCCTAGCAGCTAGCATTTACAAACGTTCTCGTAGACATTCTGCTAAACCAGTGTCACCGCTCCTGAGAAGGTTACAGCCTGTAAGGAGACGATGTTCATGAAAATGCAAACAACATGACAAGGCACCATGGGGCGCCTGGGGGGGCTCAGTCGGTTAAGTGTCCGACTTCAGCTCAGGTCTTGATCTCACGAACTTGTAAACCAAGTTCAAGCCCTGCATCAGGCTCTGTGCTGACAGCTTGGAGCCTGGAACCTCCTTCAGATCTGTCTGTCTGTCTATCTGTCTGTCTCTCTCCCTCTCTCTCTCTCTCTCTCTGCCCTTCCCCAACTCATCCTCTGTCTCTCTTTCCCTCAAAAATAAACAATAAAAAAAAAAAAGAAGAAGATGACAAGGAACTAGAGGGGTGTCTCAAGGCACCCAAGTGTGCCTAGACTAATCAGGGAGGGCTTCCTGGAGAAAGTGATAGTTGAGCTAAGACCTGAATGACAGCAGAGAATTTTCCAGGGTGGGGGGGGGGGCAAGGAGAATAGAAGGCATTTCATTCGGAGGTAAAAACAGAGGCTGAAAATCCAAGGGCACAATGTCATGTGACATTTTTAGGAAATTAAATTTCGAAATCACTGTCATTGAAAATGTCGTCAAGAGATTTGTGGAAAATGAGACTCAAGAGCAAACTGGGGCCAACTCATGACAAGTCTTACATGGGAAGTAAAGACTTTCCCAGAATGCACTGAGAGAGAGCACCAATGTCTCAGGATGTTGAAAGCTGATGTGTGGGAGGCACAGGCTCAACTGAGACCATGGGAAATACTAGGTCAAACCTAAAGGAGTTCTTGACTTCCGGATTTCCTGAAACATCTAAAATGCCAAAGGTGGTTATGGGTTTCCAAAGAGAAAAATCGTGTGCGGCCGTCCCCAAACAGGCAATGATCTCCTGAGAAGAGGGCTCTGAACGGGATCCAGACTGGGAGAGATCACTGAGCAAGCAAAAAGACAAGAGAGACTGTTTAGAGAAAGGAATTTCATCTCCACAGGAGAAAGGTCTCTCTAAGCTGACCAGCACGAATGGATTCAATGGAACGCAGTAAGCCTGGAGACGGGGAAAGAACAGGGAGAGAGATCTTTGCAATATTCCAAAATGGAGAGCAACAGACCCAGTGAGGGCCCTGGGCGGTGCGTGTGGACAGGATGGAAGGTCGTGGAGCCGGATCAGGAGGTGGGAACCGTGTGTGCTGGGTAACAAATGAGTCAGGAAGGAGAGGGAGAAGTGCAGAAAGAGCAGCACCTTTCCACCTGAAGCGGGAGGTGCAATGCCGGAACCACTCCCCCAGAAAGAAATCACAGGAAGAAACGGGCTCGAAGAGAAAGTCAAGGGCTACCGTTCCAGCACGCTGCGTTTGAGGTGCATGTGAATTACGGAGTCTGCACCTCGGGCTACAGATGCAAGTTCAGGAGTCATTGGCAGAGAAGTGCCCTGAACCCACTCGCATCCAGAGGGCTGGCTGGAGAGAGCGAGCAGAGAACAGGGAGGAGGTGATCCGGGCCGGACGTGCAGAAGAACACCGTTTACGGGACGGGCAGAAGGAGGAGCCTGCAGAACAGGTGCTGACGAGCTGAGGCGAGAGCAGAACACGCTGCCGTGTGGACCACTGACTACAAAGGAGGGAACGGCCTCAGACGGGGAGAGGCGAAGTTAGGGAGCAACGCTGAAGACCCCGCAGCGGATGCTTTGACGACACCCGCCCGGGAGAACAATGCGGGAGCCTTAGTTCAGCGGCTTTCAAAGTTGAGCATGCAACAGGATCAACTGGAGGCTTCTCCAAACCCGCCGGGGGGGCTCGCCCCCAGACTTCCCAGTTCACCAGGTACCAGGTGATGCTGATGCCACTGTGAGAATCCTAGCTCTAGGGAAAGGAGTCCTGAACTTTCTTTAGAAATGAGGGTTGGGGAAAACACAAATGTTTCATGGTGTTCTCTCTCGGGCCTTCTGATTCTAGAAGATGGGTAGTACTTCATTTTTATCGCACTCGTGTTCTGATTTCACGAGCCCAAATCTATCATATTTCCCCAAATATAGGAAGGTATCAACTGTTAGACACATTCTTCATTTAGGTAATGCTAAGAGGGTCAAAAGGATACCAGTGAGTACAAGATGTGGATTGTAAGAAGCACTCTAATTTTAGAAATATGAAATCCTGCAAAAATGTACATTTTAGAATGGGTAAGATGTGGCCAGTCTTCTCTTCTGGGGCCACGTGGGGAAAACCTGGGCAGAAAGAAGCCTGTGCACCAGCAGGAAATAGGACTCCATGTCTCCCTGCTTTTCTTCTTACTCATACACAACACCTCGACGTACACCTGCCAGATCTAAGGGCTGTGCTCCTCTTGGGTAACGGGGCCCTTCATCTGTGCCCCTCAAAAGCACCTCATCCCCTACTCCCCCAGTTCCTCAGAAGCTCTCACACCTCACATGCCGCTGTGCAAGCCCATTTCATGACGAGTCCTGCGTTTCCTACGTTGACCAGGGACCATCGGTAGCTACACCCAGAATGTTCTAGCCCAGATAGCCAACTACACAGAAGATCCATTTAAGAAATGCCATTGCCATACTGGGCAAAAGTTCGAAGAAAAAAAAAAACACCCTAACACTACTTTTTTCTCCTCGTCACCAAGAGAAATCCTCCAAGTGGTATGTGTGATTAAATCGTCATGTCTTATAAACAATGGCTGCCCTTTATTAGAACCTAACTGCATGACAGATGCTTCTACCTGTACGTACCTTCTCAAAAGAACCACTCAATACTTTGATGTTACTAATGTGAATATAAGTCTCAGATGGTGGTAGAGCCAAGATTCAGCAAATAAAAAAGCATTGATTTCCACAGCATAATTTTTTTTAAATTTATTTGTTAATTTTGAGAGACAGAGAAAGCACAAGTAGGGGAGAGACAGAGAGAGGGGAGAGACAGGGAATTCCAAGCAGGCTAGGGACTGTCAGCACAGGGCCCAACAGAGGGCTTGAACTCACAAACCGTGAGATCATGACCTGAGCCAAAGTGGAACACCCAACCAACTGAGCCACCTAGATACCCCCCATAAAATTTTTGCACAAAAAGCCGTTTGAATATTCTCCTAGCCTGATATTGGCCAGTGTCCACAGACAAAATACCTCAGCAAAGCCAAAAGCACAAGTGCCCCTTTCATCTTTTGTGGTACCTAAAAAAAGTCTTTCCTTCCGGTATATAAGAAAATCCGTGGAAAGTCAAAGCAAAATAACGGCCTCTATTCTTTCAGGGGCCTCACAGCACTGCTCTCTCTTTTGTGAGAATTCTGCTTACCCCGTTTGTACCCCTTTGCTCTTGGAAGTGCAAGCTGAAGGTCGTCTGTCAACTTTTTTTTTTTCTTTATATTTTAGAGAGAAAGAGAGAGAGAGCACAAGCGAGTTGGGAGAGAAGGAGTAGAGGAAAAGAGAGAGAGACCGTCTCAACCAGACAGACTCCACACTCAGAGTCCGAGGCAAGGCTCGATCCCACCACCCAGGGATTATGACATGAGCCTAAATTAAGAGTCTGGACTCTCAATCGACTGAGCCACCCAGGCGCCCTAGGAATCTGTCAACTTCTAGGGGACATCCCAAAGCCATTTCTGGTGCTGTTTTGCTACAATAAATAACCACACTATTTCCAGCGCACTATTATAAGATGGAACATTTTAGCTATGTCCTACAAAACATAAAAATGGCTACACGGAGGTCAGCTGATCAGAAAGAGAGCTATGAGTCTATCTGTTGAGACCCTCGTTGGGTCTAACCCTGAGGCCACACTTCCTCCCAAGGGACCCACACCTAGAAGGAGTCACAATTAGAATGTTCTTACCCAGGCGGCTCCTTACAGAGAGGGCCAATCCATGACACACCATTAACACAGCAGACGAAAGGTC
>PITB01004167.1:88040-98603 GCA_004024585.1 Paradoxurus hermaphroditus
GGGGGGGGGGGCCGGGGAGGGAGGAGGAGGCGCAGAAGACTGACTGGCGAGGGTTCCGATGAGCTGAACCGGTTTGCAGGATCAAGCGATGAAGCATGTGCCGGCGTCAAACGCTCTCAGAGCAGGAGTCACTTCACGTGCTCCAAGGAAAGCTCTGGAAAAGCTCGTTTCATCCTTGAAAGGTAGTTCCACGTGTTCGGTGGTGGTGCTCGCTCTGGCTCTCGTTCTGTCCGTAAGGCTTTTTTTAGCCTCTCCCCAATCTGAGAGTAATTAGTCTTTTGTATTCGAGCTCTGGTATTTGGAAAACGCCTCGTTATTAATAGATGGAGTCTGAGCCACCTGCAGGATTTCAGTTCTCCCACGTGTGGGGGAATGCTGACCCGACATCTGTTTTCCAGTAAGATCTTGTTCTGACACAATTTGACAAGTACATTTGTGTTGCCCTCAGGTGCTGGAAGGTCAAGCGGCAGAGCCAAGGTCATGCAGAAAACGAGGCTCCCTTTTAATTACCTGGATTCTTCCTGGATGGTTTCAAAAGTCAATGGATTCCAGGAAGCTGCACAAGAATGAAGGCATTGCAAGAATACCCAAGTTTCACAGGTTTGGTCGGATGGAAGATATTTCTGAAGAAAGCATCATTCCTCCAGTCTGCTTCTGAGTTTAGCTACAGCTTTTCAGGTTCTCTCTGAAATTCTGTAAAATTGTGCAGCTCATTGGAATCATCGCCGGCTTTCCCCAGTTCATTTCAATTGCCAAATCTATTTACAAAAAGCAGATGCTATGGAAATCCTCCGCAGTCAACACGTGGTTCAAGGGTCAACAGCAGCACCATCTCCTGGGAGCTTGTCAGAAATGCAAAGTCTCTCTCCCTCACCTCTGAACACCATAAACTTCATTTTAACAAGTTCCCCAGGTGATCTGTAGGCACTGACTCAACCACTGGACAGCAAACTATGGGTGTGCAAACCAAATCTGGTACTGCCTGTTCTTATAAATAAAGTTTTATTGAGACGCGGCGAGAGCCATCAATTTGTCTGTGCTTGCTCTCCCACTATAATGGAAGAACTGAAAAGTTGCAAATGTGTACTTTCTGGTGCTTTACAGAAAATGCTTACTGAGCCTTGATCTAAACCTGTATTGTTGTGGGGAAAGGCGATGATGGTAGACACCTATACCTGCTAAAACCACAGCAGGAAGGTACCGTAACAATAACGGAGACAGTCTTTTTTTTTTTTTTTTTGGTAAGAGATCTTCTTGGCCCATCAGGTAATGAAAATCATCAGGGAAATTTCTAAACCTCATTCAAGTTAACTTCCCCCATGTATAGCACCATTATTTGCCCTATGACCCCTGCCATGGAAATGCAGGGTCTGTCCTTATGAAATTCATAGGCGGAGATGGAGTTACTGTGACCCTAACATGGCGCCAGTTGTATAATTCATGAATAAATTAGAGGAACACAATTTTTAATACAGAGTTCTGTTTATTTAAGCTATATGTGAAAGTTAGGCAGAGACCCCTGGTGAAATAGCAGGTGGGACGCTTGTGACCGAAGCCACCACTGCTGCTCTCGGAACGTTCGATGGACACGTTCCAGCTCTCCACACCTTCCTTCTTTTCCCCTCCCTCTGCCTTTGCCCAACACTTGATTTTAAAGTCTACCACCTGCATTTCCCGGACTGCAAGGCCTCTGGTGAGAGGCCACCTATGGTTTTGACAGAAATGAGAAGACTTTCGAAATGAGTCCCACCTCCAGGGCCCGCCCCACATCGCTCTCAGGGAAGAAACCTGGCCGACACACAAGCATTCGGGCTCCTACTTACGGGAGCAGCGGCTGAGAGAAAAATAAAGGCGGAGGGCCCTGAGGAGAAGATTCCAGTAACGCTGGGGCTGAGACCGTTGCACAGCCACGTGCGTGGTGCCTTCCGGCCACCTCGCTACGTGATGTCACAGCCCACACTTTGCCTGGAGGTCCTGCTGCCACCCTAAGGTTTCGCTGTCTTTGCTGATACACTACTGCCCTGCAGGGAGACCGGCCTTCAGCAAACCGTAGGTGACCCATCCTAATGTACGGTTTGGGTTATTCTCAAGTAGTGATTGCTTTAGAAAAATCACAAGTACTAAAAAAATTTTTAATTTAAAATTTTAAAGCTTTTCAGCGGCACCTGGGTGGCTCAGTCGGTAAAGCGGCCAACTTCGACTCAGGTCATGATCTCGCGGTCTGTGAGTTCGAGCCCCGCGTCGGGCTCTGTGCTGATGGCTCAGAGCCTGGAGCCTGCTTCACATTCTGTGTCTCCCTCTCTCTCTGCCCTACTCCTGCTCACGCTCTGTCTCTATGTCTCAAAAATAAATAAACGTTAAAAAAAGATTAAAAAAAAATAACTTCAAAGCTTTTCAGAGTGCCAGAGTTACAGAACTCACAACACAACATGGATGAGCAGCAAAAGCATGTGGCGGTTTTCCATAAATAATCGCACCTCCCTCCCACGACAAGCTATCTGCTCTAACCCCCAGTGAATGGGCAAGAAAAAAAATTACCTTTGTGCCCAATCCAGTGCAAAGCATCGTCCTATCTGACAATTGACACCAGCGATTCCCCAGACGCGGTTCTCAGCACCGCCTGGGAGCGGGCGGGAAATGCAGAGCCTCAGGCCTCACCCCACACCTGCTGACTCGGAAACCCCCGGGGTGGGGCCCGGTGGTCTGTGTGTAACAAGGCTTCCAGATGATTCTGACGCACGCTCGAGTTTGAGAAGCACTGACCAGACAACCCCTTTGGGTAAGCGAAGGTGCACTGGCGAGTTGCTCCTCCCTTTGACGGTCTGTCCCCTTGGAGTGTGTGTAGAAAAAGTTTGCAGGCTTTGGGGGATCTCACATCAGCAAACCAAGGGCCAGATCCACGGGCGTCTCTCATCCGCCTGGTGTTGCTTTCTCGGCAGATTTTGAAGCTCAGAGATTACTTAGAGCATCAGTTGGCAAACTCTGTCTTCGCAGAGTCAGACGGTAAACTCTTTCAGCGTTGACAGTCACAGTCTCGGTCGCAACAGCTCGATTCTGCCGGTGTAGTACCAAAGGAGTCCCAGACAGTATATGAGTGGATGAGCATGGCTGTGTTCCAGAGAAACTCTACTTATAAAAACAGGTCATGGGGCAACGCGCCAACGTGGCTCACAGGTTGTAGTTTGTTGAACCCTGAGTTGGAGTGACAGGAGTTGCTGTAACGAAGAAGCCCACAGGTCTCGCTAGCTTCTGAGAAGTCGACTCTTGCTTCTGCCCACGATCCGATGCAGTTGTCGGAGGGTCTCCGAGGATGATCTGGACACCCAGGATTCGTCCCGCTCGCACTCCACTCTCCCCCGCCTCTTCCCAAGGGGACACTTCTATCCCATCGGCAGGGATCGGTCACTACACCCCACCTCGAGACAAAAGAGTCTGAAAACAGATCCCCGCTTCTCCGCAACATCTCTACAGTAACAGAAGGGACGTGTGGATTGTGGTGAACATTTAGTCATTCCTTTCACAAAGGGCGAAACAGGGTGGGGCCTGGAGGAAGATGAGATGTTAACAGAGAGCTACTGAAGGATGAATTCGATGTGCATGTTTGCATAGACTGGGGAAAGCAAACCGATTTTTAGAGACGGGTGGAAAACTACAGAAGTACGGAGAAAAGAGCACTACTTGCAGCCTTCAGTTCTTAACGGCGGGTGGGCAAGGGGCCTGAGGGAAAAGAAACACAGGACATGTGCTCAGAGAATGAGATGTGGGAGTTTGCACCTTCCACCGCATTCACATCGAGGCTGAATCGCAGTGGTACTAAGATGAAGAGGAAAAGGCCAAAAAATGGGACATCAAGATTTCAGAGGCTGAGACTCTTTCTGGGCAAGCGTGTGACAAAATCCCATGAATAATGAGGTAAGTTGTCCTTTCCATCTGACTTCATCCCAAATTTTGCCCCTGGGCCAGCGTTACTCACGGCTACAGTGTCTTACCACTCACCAAGAATGCAATCAAAGGGTCCACCATCCCCAACACATCCAATACCACTGGCCAATTCATAGATTTTCTTAGATTGCCATTCCTTTATATTTGAATAGCTGCACAGTGAAACTCTCAGCCTGAAGACACCAAAATTTATCAAGGTTATATGGTCCGGCAGTCGTGATCCTTGGTATTTTCTCAGATGAGTTGAAGACTCACGTCCATACAAAACCATGCACACGATGCTCAGAGCAGCCTTACTCGTAATTGCCCAAACTTGAGAGTAACCGAGATATTCTTCAGTAGGTGAATGGATAAATAAACTGTGGTCTATCCATATAACAGAATGTCACCCAATGCCCAAAACAAATGAGCTATCAAGCCATGAAAAGACATGGGGGACCCTTAAATGCATATTACTAACTATCCCGTAGATACTGATAACGGGGAAGTTATGCGTGAGCACAGGCGGGGGGGTGTATAAAAAATTTCTGTACCTTCTGCTCAATACTGCTGTGAACCTAAAACTGTTCTAAAACTTAAACTGTGTTAGATGTGTGTGTGCGCGTGTGTGTATCAATCTGTTCCATTATTTGTCAACATGAACATAATTTTTTTATTTGTCGGGTGGAGTGGTCATTAGGTAAAGCCCATCACGGAAGGCAGACAGAGACGAAGGGAGGCTGGGGCGCGCTAAGACGGACCCCTTAGCCTCCATCTCTGCCTCAAGTTCACCCACGCCAGATTTTGGCTTCATAGGAAGCTGGATTCAGAGTCTGTAAAAGAGTGAGAGAAAACCTTCACGGCCTGTAAACAGACACGCCTTTTCAGACCGTTGTATTTGGACCCTTGTCCAGTTCTATATACCGAAGGCCCCTGCCAAATGGGACTCTGGAGGCAGGACAAGTTGTATTTTGAAAAAAAATCAGATTGGAATCGCACAAGTTCAAATAAACCAGTAATAAGCCAAAGAGCCTGTCTCTTGGAGAGCTGGAGAGACAGAAGGTCAGGAAGGGAAATCATAAAATAAGCCAATCACCGCTGTGAAAATTTATGTGGCTCACCCCACCTGTGCAATGAGAGTTCAACACAGAAATGCTTACTCCTCAGCACTGGTTATTACAACAAGATGTGTTTCTTTCGTGAGTTTGCTGGATACTATTACGCAGCCACGCTGTGCACTTCAGCACAAGAGAGCTGAAACACCCCTGGTTTCATCTGTGGCCTCCCCTCCTCCACGGCAGACACGGGAGAGAGGATCGCACTTGGGGGATGTTTTGTCTAGAGAAGCTTCATCACAAGGCAGGATGCGATTTCAAACTCTCCTATCTGAGAGCACGGCGCTCACGACCTGGAACCGGGTGGACAAAACAGACACGGAGCCTGTTTGGGTTCCCGCGGGACGCAAGCACAGAGTCCTGCCGGCTTAGCGGGCGCACACCGAGCAGAGCTCCTCCCTGCCAGCACCGCCCTGGGGCACCACCAGGAGCCGCGTGGGTTGCTAGGCAGGGGCTGTGGAAGGCTGACCCCCTGGCCGTGTGGCTGCAGTGTCCACACAGTGCAGGAAGTGCTGGCGACAGCGGAGGAACTAAGGCGTGCGATCCCTCTCGTGAGACAGTACCTGCCGTTCCTAGGGGGCCAGAGAAACACCAACCTACCCAAGACGAACAGAAACTTTAGCTCTGTAGATCATCTTGCCTTCACTTGTGTATTCTCTGCTTTTCATTTTAAAGTGTTCTCTTTTTCCAGAGAAATAATCAATGACAAAAATTTAGTATAGTTTAGAACTGTTTAAAAGAGAAAAGAAGGGTGGGGTGCTCGGGTGGCTCAGTCAGTTAAGTGTCTGACTTCAGCTCAGGTCATGATCTCACGGTCTGTGAGTTCGAGCCCCGCGTCGAGCTCTGTGCTGACAGCTCAGAGCCTGGAGCCTGCTTCGGATTCTGTGTCTCCCCTCTCACTCTCTGCCCCTTCCCTACTTCTCCTCTGTCTCTCTCTCTCTCTCCTCCCCCCAAAAATTAAACATTAAAAAATATTTTAGGGGCACCTGGGTGGCTCAGTTAGTTAAGCGTCCGACTTCGGCTCAGGTCATGATCTCACTGTTGCTGAGTTCGAGCCCCGCGTCAGGCTCTGTGCTGACGGCTCAGAGCCTGGAGCCTGTTTCAGATTCTGTGTCTCCCTCTGTCTCTGCCCCTCCCCTGCGTGTGTTCTGTCTCTCTCTCTCTCTCAAAAGTAAATAAACATTAAAAAAAATTAAAAAAAGAAACTTTAAAACATATATATTCTTTAAAAAAAAAGAGAGAGAGAGAAAAGAGGGCCCAAATGAATCTCGGCTTCTATAAATTCTGACTTTTCTGTAAAGTAATTCACTGCGATTTGGAGAGGGTAGAATTTTTTGTAGTCTTTGACTATAAAGTACAATCCCATTTTGCTGATGGTGGACTTATATTTATATTCTCAAATTTATAAAGGTTATATGTACAAAAGAAAGTAGAATGCCTTCATATTACCAAGAATTGATTTCTAGAGCTGTCTCAGTCCACAGAGCATACAACTCCTGATGTCAGGATTGTGAATTCAAGACCCACGTTGGGTACTGAGCTTACTTTAAAAAAAAAAAAAAGTGATTCCTTTTTAAACAGAATTAAGGAACCTTCCTGCCTGGTCAATGTTTTTTAAGGTGCTTCCTAATT
The DNA here is from genome assembly GCA_004024585.1 of Paradoxurus hermaphroditus. Classification (NCBI taxonomy): domain Eukaryota; kingdom Metazoa; phylum Chordata; class Mammalia; order Carnivora; family Viverridae; genus Paradoxurus; species Paradoxurus hermaphroditus. The sequence continues at coordinate 94,709 of PITB01004167.1, forward strand.
TTGCTTCTCCTTCCACAGCTATAAAATATGAACTTAACAAAAACTAACTCTACAATAAAATTCTAGGTGAAATTTAAAGCAAAATGCCATAAAAAATTTCATATTCATTTCTCAATACGGACATGGACAGAAGTCAATAACTCGATAAAAACCGCAAATTAGGAAGAATGCTTAGTTCTCTTACAAAGGCACCCCATTGTTGATAATATTTATCAACAATGCCAACCAATTCTTCTCCATTTTAAAAACATGCACACAGCTCCAATGCAATGTTGTTGTATTAGCTTTAGGGACTATTGTAACAAAGTAGCACAAGCTAGATGACTTTAAAAAAAAAAAAGGAAGAAATTTACTCTTCTATATTTCTGGAGGTCAGAAGTCCAACATCAAGGTGTTGGAAAGGGGGCACCTGGGTGGCTCAGTCGGTTGAGCATCTGACTTCGGCTCAGGTCATGATCTCATGGTCTATGGGTTCGAGCCCCGCGTCGGACTCCGTGCTCACAGCTAGGAGCCAGGAGCCTGGAGCCTGCTTCGAATTCTGTGTCTCCCTCTCTCTCTCTTCCCTTCCCCCACTTGCGCTCTCTCTCTCAAAAATAAACAAACATTAAAAAAAGGTGTTGCAAAGGCTCGAAGGCCCGTTCCTGCAAGCTGGTCTCAGCCTCGTGCATAAGGCTCCCATCCCCACCCCTTTTCACCCAAATCCACTCTGCATTTCCACTATGGCGGGCCTTTGTTCACGCCGCCCCTCGACTTGAAAATCTTGACTCTCCTTCCCCTATTAAAATCCCTGCAGAGTCCAAGACTCTGTCCTCTGAGGGACCTTTCTCGCCCGCCTACCCATGGTTCTCCCTGTGGGCTCTCTGTTCTTGGCCTCCGAAGCAGCACTCGGGTTACCCGGCCTGGGTTACACCTACCTCCCTGCCGTCTGTGCTCCTGACCACAACGGAAGTTCCCTCAGGCCACAGCCCTGTAACCCCGTAAAACTGAGCTCACGACGACGAGCACACAAGAAAATACCTACGGGCCAACTGAATGAAGCAACAGACGAATGTGGTTTGAAGAGTTTAACGTGATTATTAAGCTCACTGAAAATAATGACACTTTCTAAGAAAAACAATCACGATTTTCGTCCTCAGTTCTTCGTCTACGTACTGAGGGAGGATTCAGCAGGGCAAACGGGCAGATTAATAAAGGTGGCCCATTGAGATCCAAACGGAAGGGGCCACAGCCCTTACAATGACTATGAATTTGGAACAATGCATTTTTTGGACAGCTCTGTTCCAGACTGTGTCTTATCAATAGGTAGTCCCACGAGAACACAAGCTCACAGGACAGCAGCCACAAGATACTTAGAGGAAAAATGTCAAAACATGACAGGATTCATCTACAATTCCTTTGATACCAAAGAGGTTTTATCAAGTTCTTGGAATGCATACATATCGCCAATCTTTGAAATGCTGGATGGGGAAGACAGCGAGCCCACCCTTTTCCTGCTTCTCTCTGCCTGCAGTGTCCTGCCTACTCTTCCCTGTCATGCAAAATCTCCTTTTTTTTTTAAGTAAGCAAAATCTCAGGGTTTCAAAGTGCATCTACTTTCCTGTTCTATCCAGTCTAGAGTATCACCTGCCCTGCCCAAAACAATTTTCTAGTGCTTAACAGCTACCCCCCTAATTCACCGCTTCTACTTCTCACGTATCTTATTCCCGTTTCTACTTTAAATGCTTCAACTTGAACACAAGCCCCTTGAAGACAGAGACTACATCATGGGGCTTCCGGGCTTCGCAGTATTTGTCATGCATCTTTGTATCTCTCCTTACTCTGAAACGTTTCCAACTTCGGCTGAAAGTAAAAAGTAAAAGCAGGAAGTTTTCAACACAGTTAAAAATCTCTCCACCCCCTCCTGCGCCCCGATATGCTTCAAGAACCGCTGAGCAAATCAAACCGTAAATCTGAGGCAGCAGAGTCATTTCTCCACTGCTTTAGCAGAGCCAGCAAGACCCGGTCAACAGCACCAAAGACAAAAAAAAAAAAAAAAAAAAAAACCCCACATGATACACAGCATCAAACGTGCAGGCTAAAATCTGCCACTAAAGCAAAGCAAAGCAAAGCAAAGCTTTCCAATGACAAAGTTACTTTAAAATCCTGTTTTTAATTCTGACATGTAATTATTATTACATAAGCTGGCTGAGGGAATCTATACTTTTTCTTTTAATACAGTCAAAATTTACAACTGGAATATTAACTGTAGATTATTTGGAAGAATGGTGGGGAGCAAAAGCATTCTACTCCAGTACGATGTACTAAAAAATTGACGGTAATACTTACCACACCCAAATGTGAAGATTACATTTGTTATTTGTGTGTGTATATATATGTATATATGTATTACAAAGTATATGTGCAATTTGTGTGTGTGTATATATATATATTACAAAATATATGCACCTGTGGTATGTATATGTGTATATATATATATTACAAAGTATATGTTCATGTTGTGTGTGTGTATATAAGTATATATGTATTACAAAGTATATGTGCATGTTGTCTGTGTGTATATACATGTGCACCCATATACAAACATATATGTTAGTTACTTTGCTTGCTTATTTCAGATCAGTTTTATTATTATTTGGATTATCAGAGTTTGGGCAGTGCCTTCATTTCCCATCTTCATAAAACCTGAACCATAAGTCTTGGAAAAATTTCAGGGTTTTCCGTAGGTGAACCTCTTACTCTCTCAGTTTTGTTTTGAGTAGGGTTTTTTTGTTTTTTTTTTTTGTTTTGTTTTTTTGTTTTGTTTTGTTTTTTAGAGAGAGCATGAGCTGGGGAGAGGGACAGAGGGAGAGAGAGAATCTCAAGCAGGCTCCACCCTCAGCACAGAGCCCGACATGGGGCTCTGTCCCACAACCCGGGAATCACAACCTGAGCCGAAATCAAGAGTAAGACACTCAACCAGCTGAGCCACCCGTGTGCCCCTTTCCTTTTTTTAAACACCCGGAGTCGCCTCTGTCTTCATACTCCATGGGATCCCACTCTCCCTCCCCCGTCACCCTCCAGAGTAAGTGGCCACGCCAGTCACGGTTTATCCATCCTGTTGAATGGGTTCACAGCCTTCCAGAAAAAATGTCTATGTATTTAGAGTTTCGGCCATGAGATAAATGAAAAATGCTAGTGTCAAGTGGTGACAATTTCCAATTGATATCGAGAAGCCCACAGTGTCTTTCATTGGTATAACAAGGTAAAGTTAAAAAGAACAAGGAATACCACAAAGCAAAGCAAAAGACAGCTATGACTACATCAAGAGTCCAAGAAACAGAAACGTCCTATGAAGGAGAAGGGCGATGAAGGATGAGGTTATGTTTAGGCAGGCAACCTTGAAATTAAGAAAGCCAACCACGTACCTCCCACGTATCATCTAACCTTGGCTAGCATCCATGGGAACTCAAGTTATCCCTGATTTTTACTGCAACCATCACTCCTGACTCCGAAGCTCTGTGTTAGAGAAGTATGGTGAACCCGAGCTGTAAAATCAAGAATGCATTCCTCAAAATGCATTTGGCTTGACACGGCCTTCCCAGGTCTGTCTAGAACGGAGACATGCAATGCTTAACAAGGTGCACAAATACCTCGATGTGGCTTTATCCCCAAATGCATCGTCGAGCTTCCCTTCCAGCCACAGCTCACCTTAAGGCTTCTGTGCCAGGAGGAGGCGGCACTTTCCATTCACCCGCCCAGCTCCTTTCAAAGGGCCTCCTGCCTAGGAAGGTGCAGAAGAGCCAGCTCGTGCTGCAGGAGCTCTGTGTCCAGGCTCAGCCTCCCGTCCCACCAAGTGCCAAGCTCCCTGGTTCTCCGACCCATGTGGGCTCTACGTTTCATCTCCCCAAAATCACTT
>PITB01004167.1:98703-116151 GCA_004024585.1 Paradoxurus hermaphroditus
CTCCCCCCCCACCTCCCCCCAGCACCTCCCCTCCCCCCCTCTGCCCCCTGGCATCTGCCCTCCCCCCCCATCTGCCCCCAGCATCTGCCCTCCCCCCCATCTGCCCCCCGGCATCTGCCCTCCCCCCCATCTGCCCCCAGCATCTGCCCCCCAGCATCGCGCAGCACCACCGCCTCCCAGGACCCCTCACTGTCCTGCCGCCCAGCCCTGCCACAGGGGGCCAACTCCAGGACAGATGGGAACAGAGGCTACGCAGCCGCCCAAGCATAAATCTCCATCACAGCTTTCAGCCTGGAGTGATCGACAACCGGCAGGTCCTCCTTTCAGACTTCGGCTTCTGCACGCTCTGATGGTCTCTTAGAGCAGATAAGCCCTGTTGTTTGGGGGGGAAACCACAATGACAGGGACACACATGCACGCACACACGCACACACACATGCACACAGTTCTCTTTCCGACTAACCTCTGGAAAAGTCCAGAAGCCCTCTGAGTCCCAGGAATGATGAATGTATGTTTATGTTCCATATCAGTAGGCTGGCCTTCCACAGGATTCTGACTTCTAATAGCTTTAGGATAAGAGGGAGAATTTTCACACTCTACCCTTAGCAGGAAGGTACAGAGCTCCAGTGTGGGGCACAGAGGTGTGTCTCTGAAGTCCTGTGGATCTTCAAAAACGTCCTAAGAGAAAACACTCTTGATCCCTGTGACATGACAGTACACGTGGCTGTGTTCACAGTCCCCTTTGTCCCTACAAACCCCAGCGTTCCTGAATAAACAGATGAACAGTTTCTTTCACGGGAGATCATTTCTCACTTGGAACAATTTAGAATACCTTGAAGTCGGCTTTAGAAAATAATTTTGTTTCATTTTTGAATTTGAGTATCACAGTGGCGAACCTTTGATGAGTCCCTTCATATCACTAACTTCAAAAGCATCTTGTATCTTTCAGAAGGAATTACTCCCTTAACTATACAACAAAGCAAACATGCAGGGTTTACACAAGCGGACAGCACCACCACTACGCACGATACCCAAAAAGTGGAAACAACCCAAATGTCTACAAAAGGATGAGTGGTTACACCAAGTATGCTGTAAAGATACAATAGAATACTATCCAGCCAGAGAAACGAGTGAAATATTGATACAAGCTGCAGTGTGGATGGACCCAGAAAACATGACACTCCGTGAGAGAAGCCAGACACACAAGGATAAATACTGTCTGATTCCATTTACATGAAAGACTTAGACGAGGCGAATCCATAGAGACAGAAAGTAAATTGGTAGTTGCCAGGGCTGAAGACAGGGGAAAAGGTAGTCACAGCATTTAATTTTGGAGTGAGAAAATGTCTCAGAACTAGACAGAGAAGGGGGTTGCACAACCTTGTGAATATACCGAATACCAACTGTTCACTTTTAAATGGCTAGTTTTATTTTATGTTAATTTCACCTCAATTTTTTTTAATTTTTTTAATGTTTGTTTATATTTGAAAGAGACACAGAGGATGAATGGGAGAGGAGCAGAGAGAGAGGGAGACGCAGAATCGGAAGCAGGCTCCAGGCTCTGAGCTGTCAGTACAAAGCCCAACGTGGGGATCGAACCCACAAACTGTGAGATCATGACCTGAGCCAAAGTCAGATGCTTAACCGACCGAGCCAGGTACCCCAACCTTCATTTTTTTTAATGCAAGATTTAAAAGGTATGAAACAGATTTTGCTACATTATCTTTGTTCTAAGAGAATCTATGTGTTCTTTTGGGGGAGAAATGGTTCAAGACATCTATAAAATCTTATGTTGTGTCACCTTTTTAAATGCCTCTTACAGGATTCTAAGAACAAGTGGTTCTAATGGGGGCGAGAGGGAGGATCTCGACGCTACGGATGTAGGAACCAAAAGGCAAAGAAATAGTTGCAGTTTATCTACCCAAAATCAAACACAAGAAACAGCAAGTAAGACACACAGGTGGCCCATTATGGGTGGATTAAAGCAGAGGGATTTGAAGTTTTACCAGGTAAAGAAAAAATGAAAGTGTAGCCCCAGGCTATTGGAAACAGTCTGTGGAGACCAACAGCACCGGCATTACCTGGGCACTTCTTGGAAGTGGAGGGTCTCAGCCCCGCCCAGAACTACAGGATCCAAATCTCCATTTTAGCATAATCCCCAAGCATCCATTATCCGGAAACAGTCCATAGCCCCTGTACAAACAGCTGTGTTACTTTTTTATTAAGTTTTCTTTTTAATTCCAGTTAGTTAACGTACACAGTTATATTAGTTTCAGGCGTACAGTATAGTGATTCAACAATTGTATAGTCAGTGCCCATCACGACAAGTGCACTCTTTAATCCCTATCGTCGACCTAACCCGTCTCTGATAACCATCAGCGTGTTCTCTACAATTTTTTTTAATTTTTTAACTTTTGTTTATCTTTGAGAAAGAGAGAGCACAAATGGGGGTGGGGAAGAGAGAGAGGGAGACATAGAATCCGAAGCAGACTCCAGGCTATGAGCTGTCAGCACAGAGCCTGATGCGGGGCTCGAACTCACGAGCAGTGAGATCGTTACCTGAGCTGAAGTCAGACACCCAACTTTCTGAGCCACCCAGGCGCCTCGGTGTGTTCTCTATAATTAAGAGTCTGTTTCTTGGTTTGTCTCTCTCTCTTTCTTCCCTCTGCTCGTTTGTTTTGCTTCTTAAATTCCACATATGAGTGAAATCATATGGTATCTTCCTCTGACTGATTTATTTTGCTGAGCATTACACCCTTGAGATCCACTGACGTTATTGCCAAAGGCAAGATTTCATCGATTTTTAATAGCAAATTATGGAAGCAGCCCAAGTCTCCATCGACCGATGAATGAATAAAGAAGATGTGGTATAGGGGCGCCCGGGAGGCTCAGTCAGTTAAGCGTCCGACTTCGGCTCAGGTCATGATCTCACAGTTCATAAGTTCGAGCCCCGCATCAGGCCCTGTGCTGACAGCTCAGAGCCTGGAATCTGCTTCGGATTCTGTGTGTGTCTCTCTCTCTGCCCCTCCCCGCTTATGCACTGTCTCTCTCTCTCTCTCTCTCTCTCTCTCAAAAATAAAATAAACATTTAAAAAAATATGTGGTGTACATATACAATGGAATATTATTCAGAAATTGTTATTTGCCTTCAACAAAAAAGCCCCTATATCTACACAAAGCTGGCTGCACCCACCTCTCCTCTCCCTCCAAGTCACCAAGAAGACAGTTCTGTGCTACACTCCCGTCACCAGACCCTTACGAGGGGCAAGACTCTGACGGGCAGAACAACACAACGTGGGGACCTGCACAGAATTCTCTAACCTAATCTTTACCTATCAACCAAGATTTTTTTTTCCTCCATAAGAGCACTTCTTTCTGTGTCCTCTGTAGGTCCACCTCACGCCCTCTTAATCACAATTCTCCCAGGTAGGGTGGGAAGGATTTCCTAACGGACTGGGGCGGGCTGGAGGGGAAGACGGCCACGGGTTTTGGGCCCTCCCCAGCAGAAAAACGTCGTTTCGATGCTGACATGGAGAAAGCAGCAGAAAGGCAAGTCTGGGAGCAGGAACGCAGTACGCTCAACGATGCTAGAATTAGGTGTGTGCGCCCTGCCCTAGAAGAGTTTTCGCTCATACCAAGTGCCCCCTGTGCCCTCTCTCACAGCGGGCTCTATGTGTACTGACAGATGGACGGCGGTCGCTATGACGCCTGCCTGTGCAAACCTGATTACTGCATGAAAAGACCCTCGGGGCTGCTTTTGGCGGCAGGGACTCTGGAGACTCTAGAATGCTTTGTGCTGAGCGTCAGGTGCATACGGTGAAACACACTGCTTAGCTGCTCTGCACTCACGTGGTCTGACCTCTAGAAGATTAGCCACAACCCTGTGTTCCTTCTATCAGGAAGTAAATCGGTTGGCATCCGGAAAAACAAAGTGCTATACCTCTTGAGAAAAAAAGAAAAACAACAACTCAGTTTTTGCTTCAGTAGAATAGATGTGATAACCATGTGTACATGTATATATATGTATATTATAAAATTATGTTATGTATTATATAATTATAGAATATGTAATCATATAACGTAAATATACAAATTATATGTTATATATAAAATACATCTTTGATTTATTAAAAATTTGCATAATTATAATACATAATAACTAGTATACTCCATGTAGCAGTTATAGAATTCTATATTTATTTCAGTATAAAATATCTTGATCAAATATTTATACATATTCTATAACATATATTACATAATTATAGAATGTAATTATATACTTTACATAATACGTAACTATGTCTGTATTTTATATAATGCACATTATATTCTATGATTATAATGCATTTTATAAAATATATATATAACCTGTATGGTCATTAGTATATTTTACTAGTATACACAACACCTTAAAAATTACCATAACATGTACGTCGGTCCCAAACTAATACATGACCCATCACGGCCAGTCTGCCGTTTTAAGCCCCAGGCTAACGTGGAGTTGTCCTCGGTGGACATTATGATCTCATTCTTGAACTGGCTCACATTCTTCACCTACCCCCAGCCTTCCCGTGAGCCCATAGAAACATGCACCCACCATCCACTTTTACATCCTTTAAGTGTGTTTGGTGCTATGAGTCCTTCATTAACTTGAAAGTTAGAAAAGATGCAAGGTAACCTGGACAGAGAATTTGTCTGAGTATGATGAATGGCTCTCAAAGACAGGATCAGTATAGAAGAGAGACGTTCGACTAGCAGATGAGAACTGGGCACAGACCACTAGATGTGTTGGCTCAGAAGTTCCTCAAAAGTGACTATGAGCAACAAGCCAGAGGTCTGGAATGATTTTTGGATGACCAGACATACACAGGGCCAAGTGTGACAGAATGGTCACTAAAATAAAAATCGTTCCCCTGCAGGCGCCATTTTGTTAAGCGTACCCTACCTTCACAAGTTGAACATGTATTAGTCAGGGTAGGCTCACCGCTGTAACAAACAGTCCTGACGGTTTCACACGACAAACACTTCCTTCTTGCTCACGCGACATTCCAACGCACAAGTTCCTGCTCTGACAGTACTCCTCTGCACCTCTCCCTTTTCCACCTTGCATGTCTTCCAAATTCTGGGGCTATGAAGAAATTGCCTTCCAGACGCACCAAGGGGAAAAGACAGGGAGCACGGAGTATTGCACGTGAGGCTGTCTGGGGCTAGGACTGGAGGTGGGACATGTCCTTTCTGCCACATTCCCCCAGACAGAACCCAGGCACACGGCCATCCCACGTGCCAGGGTAACTAACTAGGAAATGGACACAGGCGCAGCGAGCCTCTGCCACAGAATACCAGGGAGGGACCACAAAGACAAGTAGATCGAGTAGACAATAGTCATGGGGCAAAGACCTTTTGAGAAACGGTTTTAGTCTGTTGGGGAATGTCTTTAGAATTACCATCACCGCCTTAACCCTGTGCTTAAAGTTATAGACAACAACAATAATAAGCTAAAGCCAGCTAAACACACACTAGAAAACATGATGAATTGGAATTCACTACAGTACAGATGTAGTGTTAGCTGCCAGTCCCATCAAAAATGAAAATATCAAAGAAAACTTGAGGTCCAAGTGCCTAAGCACGCATGCCTGATTTGGCCTCAATTCAGACCCCCTTTGTCCTGTTACACCCTTGTTCTCCAAGCACTGTCTTTATTGCCAGGGGTTGGAAAACTACCACCCACAGCTACACCCTGTTAACCACCTGTTTTGGTACGGTCCCAAACGATAAATGGCTTGTACATTTTCAAATGGGCTGAACGGAATCAAAAGAATCATAAAACATCAAGACCTATTAAAAGTAAATGAAATCCACATTTCATTGTCCATATACGAAGTTTTACAGGAACGCAGCCACGCTCCTCTATTTAGATGTTGTCTGTAGCTGCTTTCACACTACGACAGCAGAGTTGAAACCTTACAACAGACTGCGTGGCTTACAAAGCTGAAAATATTTACTATCTGGTCCTTTACAGTAAAAGTTTACCAACCCCTGGTCTAAGCCAAACTGGCTACTTTCTGCTGTCAAAAACTGTTGTCAAATATACAATGTTTTCGCTTTGCAGGAGACAGTATGTTCCATGTTCAAGCTTTTCAGTGTTTCTGCCGAAACCAAGTAACAGGTTGCCAACTCTTCGTCTACTTCCCTTGCTTTTGCTGTTTCCATTCATCGATTCACACTACACAGGAAATCTCAGCGTATATAGCAGCTACGGTGACCAGAGAGCACAGGAAGCCCCCTCTGCTTTTCTAGGCACGAACTGGGGAGATCTTGCTACACCTCAAAAGTTTTGAGCAGAAAAAGAAATCTACAGGCCTTTGAATGATATGGAAGATTTCCCGCCATGTCTTCAAAGCGCCTTCCCCCACGACTACTTTCTATGTCTCATTTGTAAACACCACTGGTCCCAGCAACAGCAGCTGGGATTCAAAACTACTTCTTTGCTGGTGATTTATCATTTCACTATTTTATACACACTCTACATCAGCTTCCTAGGGCTGTCATAACAAAGACAAAGCCAGCATTTTCTCAAGTCTGTCTGAACTCAAAACCCAAAATAATTCCCACTAGCCCATCTTTCCAGCACTTTCTCTACCCTAGGATAAAAGGCCATGAATCTAGATACACCACTATATTTGGATCTACTGGTTCCATCCTGCATTTTCTGATCTATGGATGCTTTTTCTCTGCCCAAGGTGTCTACTTTCCTCTTAGATTTCTTCAAATCCATACTTTAACTCCTAAACTCGACTTTGTTTCTCATTTATTATTTATAGTTAACATAATTACATGGCAATACTGCAATAAAAATGAGTAATGCATATTTACAGCAGCTAAAGTTTTATAATTTATCATCTTTTTTTCTTACTGGTTTTAACCCACACCCTGCCGGCAGACTCCTCCAAGTTGGCCAGACTCCAGGGGTTGCTTCTGCAGTCCACTGTCACCCATCGCAGGCCAGCTACAACTTCCCCAGGCTGCCTGGCAACTCAACTTCCCATATCAAACCAGTTACTAACTATGCTTTGGGCAACTTGTGTTGCCAGTGCTAAGTGACTATAATTGGATGAAGCCATGTATTCTTCATAAATTTTAGGTCATTTTTGCTCTTCCAGTCATAATTTACAAGGGGCCTACCAAAAACTAATCTTTCCGTTCTGCAAGTTTCCACAATGCCATTTCATCAATGAGCAATTACTTGATATAAACAGTAAATACAATCCTCAAAGCTTCGTGGCATTTTCCAAAAAGAAAAAAAATTATTATTAAGTAAATACACTACCCTAACTCACCCCCTTGCAAAGTCATGAGCCAACTCCTATTACATAAAGTTACAAATTCTATTATGAAGTGATTACGCCTTTTGTGGGGCGGGGGGGGGGGGGCAAAGGGGGGAAGGGAGGAAGAAGAGAAAAAAGAGGCAACACCAGCTGCTAAAATCCAGAAACTAAGAAATGTAAACAGCAACCAAACAGTCATCACATGACACAAAGACTAAACATTTCATACTTTAGCCAAGATCCTAATCCACGTTAACTCATAACAATGAATTAACGGCACAGATGGTTGTCATGGTGACCCCATTTTGCTTTACATAATCTAGATGTCAGATGATGCATATGAGACGTGACATTAGAAAATTGCTGAAATAATGAACAGTGAGCATGCTTTAGATTCCTGGCATCTTTGACCTTCTTAAATTTAAACTACATTTTAAATCCATCTGAAAATATTCAAGACGGCACTTAGGCCTCTTGATTTATGCTAACGATTTGATTGTCTTTCCCTCCTCTTAGCAAAGCTAACCACATTTGAATATACTGAACAGTTTAACCACCGCAACAGATTTCTGATCAAAGCAAGTGTGAAATAATTTTCCCAGCTTTGTACAGCAAAATTCTTTATGCAAGAAAGTCAACAATACGGAGAGGAGATAATGCAATTCAAAGGGCGTGAAGACAGGGCTTATAGAAGAGGCATTTGCTAATAGTATCATGTGAAATTTGTTTCTTTTGTTTTCTTAAGTCTCAGCTGGGAGGCAGCAGCAACTGAAACAATGTTCTCCCAGCGTAGCTAGGTCTTTAGAATGCTTTAGAGAATGAAATTATTTTCTAATCATGAAATCCACTAGACTGTGGAATAGCCTAAGAGAACTCATAGAATGTCAGCAGCTTTGGGTCATTTTGAATTAACACACTGGGGAGTATGGGGTGTCCTGAATTAACTCCCTTAAGGCCACTACTGGAACTAAAGCGAGTGAGTAGTCCTGAGACGAGACAGAGAACACAGGAGCCCTACTTCCTGGCCTCCTGGTTTAGTAGCTAATGCAGATACAATAGCTGAGGAGCTTGCCAAATCAGGGAGGTGAGGCACACGGGGTGGGGGTGGGGAGTAGGAAAAGTCTGGAGTTTGCATTACAACTAAAAGTCTTCACTTGGGGCGCCTGGGTGGCTCAGTGGGTTAAGCAGCCAACTTCAGCTCAGGTCATGATCTCACGGTCTGTAAGTTCGAGCCCCACATCGGGCTCTGTGCTGACGGCTCAGAGCCTGGAGCCTGCTTCAGATTATGCGTCTCCCTCTCTCTCTGCCCTTCCCCTGCTCACGCTATGTCTCTATGTCTCTCAAAAATAAATAAACATTAAAAAAAATTTTTTTTAAAAAGTCCTCACTTGCAAAATCTTCTAAGCTTTGACTCTCAAAAGAAAGGTGCTGATCATGAAATATTATAATCCTGACTTTGCCCTGTGGTAACTGCAAGACTTTACCCTAATGGCAGAGAGGTGAAGCGTTGACAGTCCAATGAGTGGGCTACCCTGATACTCTACCCTGCATACCCTCCACTCAATCATGAGTACATACAGTTTTCCTCCTCCTCAACCTTGTGGTCACAGGTTAGCATCATATTGCAGGAAAAAAGGAAGAGGCCTCAGAGCCTCTGCAAAGAGTGTAGAGTTCGCCTTTGAGCCATAGCCCAACTTGAGCCCAACATGAATCGGCAAGTCATGGAAGGCTCTCCAAACACAGAAGGCAGCCCTATGTGATTCAATGTATATTTCTTTCTTTTGTGTGTGTCTGTGTTTATTTTCTGAGAGAGAGAGAGGCAGAATGCAAGCAGGGGAGAGGCAGAGAGAGAGGGAGACACAGAATCCGAAGCAGGCTCCAGGCTCTGAGCTGTCAGCACAGAGCCCGACGTGGGGCTCAAACTCACTAACCGGGAGATCATGACCTGAGCCAAAGTCAGACGCTTAACCGATTGAGCCACCCAGGAGCTCTGAAAATTTTTTAATATATTTAAAGACACAGTCTTTGAAGGCCTTCTCTGTCTGAAAATGTCATTATTTTTTTGAAGTTCATTTATTTATCTTGAGAAAGAGACAGAGACAGAGAATCCCAAGCAGGTTCGTGCTGCCAACACAGAGCCCAGCGTGGGGCTCAAGCCCACAGAACCCTGAGATCATGGCCTAGCTGAAACCAAGAGCAGGATGCGTAACCGACAGAGCCACCCAGGTGCCCCTCAATGTACGTTTCTAACAACCTCCCCTGTTTCCACCTTTGCAAAACTACCGTTTAATTAAAACAGCCAGCGGGAAGACCTGTGGTGCTGATTGCTAGCTCACCTTCTGACCCTACCTTTTGATTCATAGTCTCTGGCCGTTTCTTGCTACATGTTTTAATGCCTATAAGTGTAATTATCACACGTTTTAGATTCGGATGGGAGACAGGCAGCCTAGGTTAGAATCTCAGCTTCCTGGTTACTGTGTGGCCTGGAGGAAGTGTCTTAACTTCTCTGAGCCTCAGTGAATGGAGAGAACCTCAGTAAGGACATCAAGGCGGGGCTGAGAATGGAAAGAATGTGAATAAGGACATCGCAGCGGCTAAGAATCAAGTGTGAAGGTGCGAGCAGCAGTGAAACCGCCTGGTACAGGAAGCATCCAAAAAATGCGCTGGCTTCCATTCTCATCTCTACCAGCCTGTAATATGACTCATACACAACCCACTCTAATAAACTGACCTCCTTAAAGCACTCAAGTCAGCCTCCGCTGTGTTTCCACGGCTCTCTGCCAGCCAGATGCGTAGTGTAGAGCCTCCTTGGTCCAGAGGGTACTAAGCAGAAACAGGAGGAGCATTATGGTTTTATGTAAGAAGACTTAGTAAGAAATGTCTTTAAACCAGGAGTAAGTATAAGACAATCATAAAGAGGAAATGTTGTATCTACAGGAAAGACACAGTTGTATTGTGTGTGGGTTGCCCGAAAGAAAAAAGGATCTGTAACTATGTGATTAAAGAGAAAGGAAGAGAACAGAGGTGAAAGGAGAGGGGAGGGGGACCTAGAAGAGAAACAAAGGCGATGGAGAGGAAAAAGGAAAGGAGAAGGGAAGGGAAGCAAAGTAAAAACAAAAAGGAACTCCAAGCTTCAGTTGCTCTGAGCAGTTACGTTTGTCCGATGTGTCAGTACGACTTGGTTCCCAAAGTCTGAACAGCCAGGTGAGACCCGACCGTCTGGAAACTCACAGGCTCACGAGTACCTCCAGCCTAGGAGCTGCCGCCTTTCGACGACCGCCACACCGACGCTGCCTGCTGTCCTTCTCACGGGTCCCTGACCGGAGTCCCGAGACTCCCTACACAAGAACCACAGACTGGCACCCGGATCCGCTCTTCCCACAGCCGGGGATGGGCGGCAGGACCCTCCCTTCGCGCCTCCCTTCCCACGGACCCCGGCGGACGCCCTGGGACCCCCTTCGGAGGAGTCCCGACGGGCGCCATGCGCCTCCTTTCCCACGGACCCAGACGGCCACCCTGGGACACCTTTCTCAGGGGTCCCCGACGGGCGCCCCGCGCCTCCCTTCCCAGAGGCCGGGACGCGCGCCCTGAGAACCCCCTTCGCAGGAGTCCCCGACGGGCGCCCCGCGCCTCCCTTCCCGCGGGCTCCGGACGGGCGCCCTAGGACACCCTTCGCAGGAGTCCCCGAGCCCCGCGCCTCCCTTCCCGCGGGCCGGAACTGGGGGCCTGGAACCCCTTCGCAGGAGTCCCCGACGGGCGCCCCGCGCCTCCCTTCCCACGGGCCCCGACAGGCGCCCTGGGACCCCCTTCGCAGGAGTCCCTGACGGGCGCTCCGCGCCTCCCTTCCCGCGGGCCCGGACAGGCGGCCTGGAACCCCCTTCGCATGAGTCCCGAGCCCCGCGCCTCCCTTCCCAAGGGCCCGGACTGGCGACTTGCAACCCCTTCGCAGGAGTCCCCGACGGGCGCCCCGCGCCTCCCTTCCCGCGGACCCGGACTGGCAGCCTGGACCCCCTTCGCAGGAGTCCCCGACGGCCGCCCCGCACCTCCCTTACCACGGACCCCTGGTGGGCGCCCTAAGACCGCCTTCGCAGAAGTCCCCAACAGGCGTCCTGGGATCCCCTTTGCAGGAGTCCCCGACGGGCGTCCCGCGCTTCCTGTCTCACAGGCCCGGACATGCGCCCTGGGACGTTCTTCCCAGGAGTCCCCGACAGGCGCCCCGCGCCTCCCTTCCCACGGCCCCGACGGGCGCCCTGGGACCCCCTTCGCAGGAGTCCCCGACGGGCGCCCCGCGCCTCCCTTCCCACGGGCCCCGACGGGCGCCCTGGGACCCCCTTCACAGAGGTCCCCGACCGGCGCCCCGCGCCTCCCTTCCCACGGCCCGGACGGGCGGCCTGGACCCCCCTTCGCGGGAGTCCCCGACGGGCGCCTCATGCCGCCCTTCACACAATCCCCGGTCAGGCACCACCAGCCGCCCTGCGCAGGGTCCTGGATGAACACCCGGTGCAGCCCCTCCAGGAAACCCCCGATGGGCACCTCCGGCTGCCCTCCCAGGAGCGCTGCACATCTTGCCATAGCTGAGCCCTACTCTCCCGTCTCCAGGCAACAGACGCCCCCCGTCCAGATCAGGGACATGCCTGCTCCCGGAACTGCCACTCCTGTCTGCGGAGTTTGGTTTCAATCCCCTCTCTGCTCCATAATCAGTACGCTCCCCCTGACTCTTCAAGTGTGAAGCTAGAGTCTAGTGTCTGGAGACTCAAAAACCCGGTGATGGCCTACAAACCTCATAGTGGCCAGCAACAGCGGGAACACAGACAAAACCCGACTCAAGAGGGCTCACCGCAGGCCACGTGTGGGGAATACACAAACGCGGATGTGTGCACACGCGTATACACGCACATGCACGCATACACGCCGCCACACATGCACATACGTGCATACACGCCGCCACACGTGTGCAGATACACATGTGTGCTGCACCGCTGCGTACATACCTGCAGTCACACGAGCACACACACACGCAAACACACCCACGCCTGTGTGCACACACAGTTAATTAGTGTGCACACACAGTTAAATTAAACAAGGAAGCCATTAGATCCAGGGGGCTCTAATGGCCTAACCGCCTGAGTAAGCAAACCAAAATGTCAGCCTGTAAACGCCTCAAAGTTACAAAATCTGAACCTAACGACAACCGATCACAAACAGCCAACGAGGCATGAAGCAATATCCAATCAATACTTTCCTTGATACGGTTCTGCCTTTTCTTTACCAAAATCTCTGCCTGAGCTCCTGTCTGCGGAGCCCTCCTAACTATGTCCAGTGTTTTCACACCTGATTAAAAACAAACACTCTCAAAATTTTTAACATCTCTCAGTGTATCTTTTAAGCCCACACATTCATATACAGACACACACCCACAGACACACACGTACATACAGACGCACACGTATTAATATGGGAAACTCTTCCTCAACAACTCACAAGCTGAATGGGCTGCAGACTTCACAGGCTTCTTGTAAGGCAGAGGTCATCGTTTACTGGATTGAGAGGGCGCCTGGGTGGCTCAGTGAATTAAGTATCTGACTCTTGCTTTCAGCTCAGGTCATGAACTCATGGTCCATGGGTTTGAGCCCCACTTCAGGCTCTGCACTATCAGTGCAAGGCCTGCTTGGGATTCTCTCCCTCTCCCTCTGCCCCTCCCCCACTCCTGCTTTCTCTCTCTTTGAAAATAAATAAACTTAAAAAAAAAATACTGAGTTGAGGAAGGGGCACCTGGGTGGCTCAGATGGTTAAGCGTCTGACTATTCATTTTAGCCGAGATCATGATCTCACAGTTCATGGGTTCAAGCACTGAATGGGACTCTGGTGACAGTGTGAAGCCTGCTTAGGATTCTCTCTCTCCTCTCTCTCTGCCCCTCCCCTCCTCGTGCTCATGTTCTGTCTCTCAAAAATAAACAAACGTTTTTAAAAATAAACTAAAATAGTGAGCTGAGGTAGCAACATTTCAAAGACTGAGACTTTGAACTTGGCTCTCCAGTATTCCTGGGTCACTGATCAGTGCCCTGCAGTGGATCACAGGGGGTGGTAGACGTCACGTGTTCTCATCCCAGTGACCGCCTGGCCTTCTCAAGTTCCTAAGATGCACAAGGAAGCTTTCCACAACCGGCGAGCAGAGTAAGAGGAAAGTGACGTGTGCATCACCCACATTAAGCTTCCACTGACATGCTGACCGCAACTGAGCCTGGAAGCCCACACCTCATGCATTTCCAGGTTTGCTGCGGGATCAAAGGGACCAGTCCTGCTCTCCCTGAGCCAAAACTAGAACGAGAACACAAAATTCGACCGGTTGAGAAAGTACGGAACGGGGAGGACTGCCTCTCCTCCTGTCCGCCTTTGACATCGGGAAGCAGGTCCTCCCAGCAGGTGGGGCCCAGGTGTGGGGGAGAGTGGGAAGGAGGAGGAGAGCACATCGTAGGACCCGATTCCCCTTCTGCAGACCAGACTCGGCCCCGCTGGATGGGAGCGAAGAATTCATCGTTCAAGGGGCCCGGGATGCCGGAGGGGATCGGAACCCCCATCGGCACACCGTCCTCTCCTCCCCCTTCAGGTCTCTACCCCTCTGCAAGTGTATTACCGAGACCAACCGTGCTTTCAGTAGAGTGACACCAGTGAACCTGCCTGCAGGCTCCCGGCTGTCTGGGTGCTCCAGCAACTGTCTTTAGCATCCCGATTACCGTAAGTGTCTGCGGGGTCCAAACAGGAGAGTGAGGGAGGGTCCCCGGGGAGACAGAGGAGCAGGCGCTTCAGAAGGGCTTCTCTGGGGCGCCTGGGGGGCTCAGTCGGAAAAGCGTCCGACTTCGGCTCAGGTCATGATCTCACGGTTCCTGGGTTCAAGCCCCGCATCGGGCTCTGTGCTGACGGCTCAGAGCCTGGAGCCTGCTTCAGATTCTGTATCTCCCTCTCTCTCTCTCTCTGCCCCTCCCCCAGTTGCTCTGTGTGTCTCTCTCTCTCAAAAATAAATAAAAACATTTTAAAAATTAAAAAAAAAAGAATGGCTTCTCTTTCTGATTTCTATCAGACAAGTTTAAGTAACAGGACAAATCAGCTTATAAATGAAACCTCATTTTCAGAGTCAACTGTTTTTTGTTTGTTTGTTCACATTTATTTTTGAGAGACAGAATGAGACACAGTGTGAGTGGAGGAGGGGCAGGGAGAGAAGGAGACGCAGAATCTGAGGCAGGCTCCAGACTCTGAACAAGTGTTCAGCACAGAGCTTGATGCGGTGTTGAAACCCACGAACCATGAGATCATGACCTGAAGTCAGACACTCAACCGACTGAGCCACCCAGGCGCCCCCAGAGTCAACTGTGGAAAATGAGAAGATATTCCTTGTGCTTATTGGTATGGTTTTAACCCAATGAGACAAGTAGAGAGTTACATCCACGTCGTCCTGATGTCCAACATCCATCATTCTACGAGGTTTCCAGTTGATTTTAACACCATCTTCAAAAGCTGAACATTAGAGATGTTCATTAGGGGTTAACATTAAATAGCAAGCTTTTGTCAATAGAAAAATAAAAAAGCCAACATACGGAAGAACTGCATTTCCAAAGTCGTGTGTGTGTGTGTGTGTGTGTGTGTGTGTGTGTGTGTGTGTGTGAGAAATCCTTTGGGGTAACTCACTAGTTCTATACTTTCTCATTGCAGGGATGACAGAAAAGATTATATTTGACTTGCATCTTGTCTGCCCAAGGAACAATTCATTATATTTTAACAATAATCGATAATCGCGATGAAAAGATGGTTTGTACCAACCACACGAGGTAAAAATTGAGAGTGACGGTGTAGTAATTGACCCCCTTTTTGTGGTAATCCTATGAAGTGACCGTGCCGTCGCTGTGATCGGACTAGGCTGAATATCAGCAGAGGTCCGCCGGGCTCGGTATCCATGAGTGACACACCGCGTGCTGTTGGACCTGTCCCTCACGACCGCACTGGTGTTTGGCAATGCAAGCATTTACCATGACGCAATCGTCCGTCACGATCAGGACAAAAGTGGGAGAGCACAGAGGAGGCACCACCGCACTGTGTCACTGAACCCTCGCAGTGACTTCTATCTCGCGCCTCCCAAGGGAGCCCAGGGGCAGAAGATTAGGAACGTGCTAGGGCCCCACGGGGCCAGGCCGCATGCTCACCCGCTCAGCCCGCCTCGCCCACCTATGTATTGCCTGCCAACCTTTCACCGCTTGTGGATGGAAACATACAGTTCCTCACCTAACACTTGTGTGTCTCCATTTTGGTTCCTGGACACCGTCCCTTCGCACGTATGAAGGAAACACATCTCGCCTTCGAAAGTACACAGCAGGGGCGCCTGGGTGGCTCAGTCAGTTCAGCCTCCGACTTCGGCTCAGGTCATGATCTCGCGGTCCCTGAGTTCGAGCCTCGCGTCGGGCTCTGTGCTCACGGCTCAGAGCCTGGAGCCTGCTTTGGATTCTGTGTCTCCCTCTCTCTCTCTGCTCCTCCCCTGCTCATGCTCTGTCTCTCTCTGTCTCAAAAATAAATAAAATTAACAAAAAAAAAATTAAAAAAAAGAAAGTACACAGCAGAATGAAGGAGGCGTAATGCTCGATTCCAGCAGTCTCCATGGCTGCCCCCAAATCGGCACCCCATCGCCCCCTTCCGGAGCCTCAGATAAACTCAAAGAGAAAACGTTGGCTCCTTGACGAGGCTAACTTTCGCCATTTTTAAAATCCAATTACATTTTTTACATCAATGACGTTTTAAAAAATTCTTTTGCCTTTTTTCTTCGCGTGCTCACCCTACTTGTCATTTCGCCCAGTCAGTAAGCACCGAAGTACTCAGAAGTCCTGAAAGGCACTCCAGTAGGTCCCGAAGGGGAAATACCACGCGGGCACTTTTGTGGCACAGACATGACTGTGGCCCCGCCGGAGGGCAGGGGCCTTTGCGGGAAGGTCATGGCTGGGCCCCGAGCTGTTACCCACTAGTTTTCTGTCGCTCTGTCACCGACTGCATGGACACTTGGGGTAAAGCAACAAGGCAGGGATTCCACGGACCAGGGACTTGGGGACAGCTTACCTGGGTAGCT
The DNA here is from genome assembly GCA_004024585.1 of Paradoxurus hermaphroditus. NCBI lineage: Eukaryota > Metazoa > Chordata > Mammalia > Carnivora > Viverridae > Paradoxurus > Paradoxurus hermaphroditus. The sequence goes on from PITB01004167.1 coordinate 115,135, forward strand.
CGGGCTCCGGGTTTCCCGCCAGGTGTCCGCCGGGGCCGCGGTCGTCTGAAGGCTTGACGGGGGCAGGAGGAGTGCAAAGCGGACCGCGCACAGAGCTAGCGGCCGGTGGCGGCTGCGGACCGCAGGCCTGGGTTGTTAAGCGCCGCACTTCGGCTCAGGTCACGACCTCCCGGCTTGTGAGTTCCCGGGGCGGCGTCGGGCTCTGTGCTGACGGCTCGGAGCGTGGAGCCTGTCTCGGATTCTGTGCCTCCCTCTCTCTGTCTCTCTGCCCCTCCCCCACACTCGCGCTCTCGCAATCTCTCACGGCTGGAGAGTCCCAATCAGAACAAAACGCTCGGCGTCAAGCGGCAGTACTGTCGCGCCGAACGGGGCCCTGGGGACACGCCGGCCAGCAGCAGCTGGGGAAGAAGAGTCCCGCTTTGAGAAACGAGCGGCTTCGGGGCAGGTCTCCGGGCTGTCAGGCGGCTGCGGCGGCGACCTCGCGGGGACCCACCCTCGGAGCCTAGTGCCGCGCGCAGGGCCCCGCAGGGGCCGTGAGCCTTCCCCGGGACACTGGCTCCGCCTGCACGAACGCCACCGCCCGTCCCTGCGGGGATGCCGGCTTGCCGTCACGGAAAGCCCCGGATGGAGAGTTTTCACGGCAAGAAGGCGAGCCAGCGCCCGCCAGCCTCCGCGCGGACTGCGCCCTGCGGTCCCCACGCGTGTGAACGCCTGCCCTCGGGCGACGCTCCCCCGCAGGCGGACTGCGGTCCTCACGCCGCCCGCGGCGGCGCCTCGCGGGCGGGAGTCGCGCCTGCAAGAGCCCAGTTCTGCGGGGACCTTCTAAGCTAGGGATTCGCGGGCTGCTCTCTCGGGTGCAGGTCTGGAAAGAGGGGGCGTACCATGTGGGGCTCCAGCCCTGTGCCCCTCAGCGGGCGGTGCCACGCTGAGACCGCCAGGACGGAGGGTGGGTTACGGCGACCCCGCGTCCCCCGCTTCCGGGCCAGGCTCCCCGCAGTCCTTGGCCCGCGTCCTGGG